>JAVJIF010014122.1:140000-153340 GCA_038442645.1 Agave tequilana | reverse complement strand
GAGGTGTTCTTGGAAGGAGGAGCAGCCTCGGGAACAGCTGAGTGTTCACGGAAGGAGTAGCGATCTCGGGAAGGTGCTCGGCCTTTCTCGGCTTCTAGAAGATGCTTAGACTTTCTTCTTGGACCCGCAATGGATCTGTCTGTACGTCGAGTGTTGCTTTTTCGGGATGCTCTTGATGAGGTGAAACATATGTCGCGATCCTGATTAAGATTAAAATTTAACCATTACAATGTAGCATAACCTGTGTAAAGAAAAAAAAATGAGGGAAACAATGCGGCGATGTGGTGAGCTCTGGTCGACGAGGGTTTGACGTCGATGAGCCGGTGCAGGTGGCGGGAAGAGAGCTGAGAGAGAAGCAAGAAAAAGAATCTTTCATATGTTTTTTTTTTTTTTTGGGTATACTTCATATGGTTCTAGATCAGGGGAAGGCTAAGGTTTGTATTGGTATATAATAACTATATATAATTTAAGTTTGTATATATGTATTGAATTGTTATATTTACAATATACATATATTATATATAAGCTATTCGGGTTGGGTCAGGTCGGGTTGCCCAATGAGTAGGGGTGCCACCGGATACGGATTATCCGCGGATATCCGCATCCGAATTCGCCTCCAATCCGGATACGGATATCATTTTTCACATCGTCAATATTCGTATCCGTATCCGTATCCGAAAGGTAGGTGCGGATACGGATATGATAAAAGTAATATCTTATTCGTATCCGATCCGATATCCGAATGTTGCGTGCTTCATAATGATATCGGTATGGAGAAGACTATTCTTCAATGGAATAAGGCATTAAATTTTGATATTTTGAGTTCGTGAAAAAGTAATAGTGAAAAGTATTCGATTCTTGCAAGAGCACCACAAGATATTTTGAGTATTTCGACATCAGCCATGGCATCCGAATCGGCATTTAGCACCAGAGGACGTGTAATCTATTGTTATAGAAGTCAAATGACAATGAATACGATGAATGTATTGATATGTACACAATAATATCATAGTATGTATCACATTTAATATTGTAGTAGATGAAATAATAAGTAATATAAGTATTTCCGTTTAAATTATCTTTAACCATATCAATTTTTAAATATCCGATTAGTATCCGCATCCGATCCGCTAATATCCGATTTATATCTGATATCCGATTTTGGCGGATACGGATATCATTTTTTCACATCCGCCAATATCCGTATCCGTATCCGTATCCGAAGGTTGGGTGCGGATATGGATATGGTAGAGGTAATATCCGATCCGTATCCGATCCGATGGCACCCCTACCAATGAGTCAACTCGAACTTTACCCGAACTTTCTTTAGGTTGGTAATTTCAAACACATGACCAACCTAACCCGAAATAAGTTTGGCCCAACTAACTCAATGTTTTGGTTAACCCAACCCATTTGCACCCCTAATGCTAACCTCTTAACTTTCTCAATGATTATGATCCAATCTTGTCTTTTAGGTTTTCTAGATCTGAGTTAGAATTCAAAATAATGTTAGGGTCCCACCCACCAGCTCTATCGGTAGTAAACAATAACAGTTGGATGTAATAAATAAAATAACAAAAAATAATATCAAATCAATCATGTTTAGTGATTCTATATAATACATTATGCATGAAACCAAACAATCATAGAACTCGATTTCCCTCAATAAGAGTCATTACCGCAGATTTCTAAATTAAAAAAATAAGACTGGTCCAGTTACAAGAATAAAAATTTGAGTTAACTGAACGTGAACTATAGCTTTAATTTACATCTAATCAAACAACCTTTGAGAAGGAGAAAGATTATTAATCTACTAAGAAAGAACACTGATTCAAAAGCTTCCATGCAATCCCTTGGAAACCAACCATCTAAAATGTGAAAGTGAAGCTCATTGATGTCCCATCCCATCTCTTGTCTTTTCGCATGAGATTAGAGAGAGAGAGAGAGAGAGAGAGAGAGAGAGATAAGGTTCCCTTCCCACCAAAGGTGTAACGTTCAAAGGGGGACTTGCCATGTGCCTCTTCTCCTCCATCCTCCCACCACCCTTTTCCAATTTGCATGCTTCCAATTCCCCCACGTCTCTCTCCTCTCTCCATTTTCCTCTGAATCTCTCCACCTCCCAAAAAAGGCTCAAGGATAGTGACCTCTATAAAGAGACATGCAGAAACTCAAAACCCCAATCAGAGATGATGGATATCTAGCAAATTATTGGGGGCTTGGCCTCTCTGTTCTGTCCAAATCTAAGCTAGCTATTGCACAAACTGGACCCAGGCAAATAGGATGCTTGTGGACGTGGCCTGGTTACATTCACAAACTAAGCTAGCTCTGCCTTCTTGCAGTTGTGGCTCGACCACGCACCTCATCATTTCCCCTGGTTTCATTCTTTGTGATACGGCTCCGGTACAATCTTCGGACAACCCAATGAATTACTACCACTCTTTTCCTCTGCTAGGAATTTGGATCCGATTGTTTTTTTTGCAAGAAGTAGTGGATGGTCATCTTTTGTCTCCATAGGTTGTTATTTCGCTTTCTTTTGTGCTTGTTCAGTTTCTCATGTCAATCTTACTGTGAAAAGATGATTTTTTTTGGTTAAATGAGAGTATCAGATCTGTCGTAATTTTTTGATATAGATTATCATATATACGGTGTGTTATCACTGACGTAACAAAACGTTTGTTAATGATCAAGAAGAACTCGATTTTGGGACCAACTCATGATGATGATTTCTTCTGTAACCATCTCGTCACTTTGGCTAGAACCAGTGTGCAAGGTTGTTAGTCTTACTGTGCTTCTATTATTATCTGGAAATGACCGTTGCCCATAGTGCTTTCCTTTCTCGTTCTTTCTTATCTTCTTGCTATGAGAACTGGAATATCCATTTCATCTGTTTCTTCCAATTCACAGGTCAATACCAACTTGATTCGATAGGATAATTATCTGGTTATCTTGAAGGGGATGCATTTTTTTTTTGGAGATACTCGAAAAGAGTTAATAAAACATATTGAATTTATTGATTTAAAATCAAATAAAAAGTAAACTTATTTATGTGTTTCGATAGGGCCGGTTTATTCTATTCGTTTCTTTATTTTGATGCATCCTCTCCGTCGGCGAGGGCGTCGGAGATGATAGGCTGGTAGCGGTGGCGGTTCTCGGCGGCATCTCAACCTGCAATTGAAGAAAGAAGAGCAAGGAGAACAGGCACACCAAAGAATCAGAGGTTTAGGGAAGAAGAAGGACTTTTATTGATGAAGAATTGAACTCAGCAGAGTTCAGCTACACTCAAGGCTCTCGAGCTCGTGTAGTTCCCAAATTAGGGCAAATGACCAGATGAGCACGATATCAAAGACCTTCCCCCTTATATCTTTCTTCTGCTAGCGGGTTTGGGCCGAACCAGGACTGGCCTATACAATGGGTCCAAACCCGGCCCATTACACTCAAGGAAAAAAAGGAAACGGATGGCTCAGATTACATCATCGCCAGTAAAATCAAAAGAAGAAGAAGAAGAAGATGGCACTAGCCGTTACAATCAAAATACAGAGAAGGGAGAGGGAGTTCAGAAGGCTTAATCATCATCACTCACCTCCAGGTTGCCGTTTATCAGAGAACACTGAAGTAACAGGAAGCCCATAAAGTAGACGAACTTACCAGGAACCCAATCAAAGATCTCAGAACATGGTCATCATTGATCTATGGATGCACAGGGACTGATCTATGGATGCACAGGGGATACAACAGAGGCTCAGCAGCACAGAAGACTCATCAAGAGAAACAATAAGAGCTCAGGATCTCATCATTGCTCCCCCCTCAAAATCGACCTTGCCTCAAGGTCGAAGGCTGGAAATCTTTTTACCAATTCCCAATAATTTTCCCAGGAAGCATCATCCACAGGCAACTGTTTCCACTTGACCAGAACTTCTGATACTGCTTTTCCCAGTCTATTCACCATCCTCCTTTCCAAAATGACCTCTGGTTCCTTGATTACTTCAATATTATGAGATGGCACCTGATTTTGAACTTGTATCAAATTCCCCAGCTTCTTCTTTAACTGTGAAACATGGGACACAGGATGGATCCTAGCTTCAGTAGGCAATTCCAGTTTATAAGCAACTGAACCAATCTTTTGTAGGATCCTGTAAGGGCCATAAAATAGGGGAGATAATTTTGGGACCTTTTACCACCCACAGAGATTTGTCTATAGGGTTGCAACCTCAAAAACACCAAGTCTCCAATATCAAAAGACCTTTCAGTTCTATGAGAATCAGCATACTTCTTCATTCTGTTTTGAGCTTTAGCCAAATTATCTTTCAACAGCTGTAAGGTAGCATCTCTGTCCATCAATGCATCTTCTACAACCTACAACTGGGCAGTCTTAGGGATGTAAGAAGAAATTGTGGTGGAAGCTTACCATACAAGGCTTGATAGGGTGTCATTCTAGTGGCTGAATGCCAATTAGTGTTATACCAGAACTGAGCCCAAGGTAACCACTTGCACCACTCCTGGGGCTTATGGGAACAGAAACATCTTAGATAAGTTTCCAAACACCTATTAACCACTTCTGTCTGCCCATCAGTTTGAGGGTGGAAAGAAGTGCTGAACAAAAGTTGAGTGCCTTGCAATGACCACAGCTCTTTCCAGAATTCACTGGTAAAGACTGTGTCTATCAGACACTATACTCAAAGGCAACCCATACAAACTGTAAATATGCTCAATGAGGTGGCAGCTAATGTTTTAGCTGTATAAGGATGTGAAAGAGGTATAAAATGAGCAAATTTGGTTAGCCTGTCAACAATAACAAAATAACAGACTTTCCCCAACTCTTAGGTAGTCCCTCAATGAAATCCATTGAGATGTCTTCCCATACTTGACCAGGAATGGGGAGGGGTTGTAGAAACCCTGCAGGCCTGGTTGTTTCATATTTAGACCTTTGACAAACATCACATTCCCTGATGTACTTTTTTATACTGTTTTTCATTCCAGGCCAATATACCACTCTTTCAGCCTTTGATATGTTTTTTCATATCCTGAATGACCACCCACTGGAGTATCATGATGCTCAGATATCAATAAAGGAATGACAGAGGTTGAAGGACTAACCAAAATCCTGCCTTTATAATAGAAAAGTCCATTCTTTTTCTGATACTTGCAGTATCCAAAGATCCCTCATTCCATTTTCTGTCCAATTCAGAAAAATAAGCATCAGTATCAACCAGTTTCTTAACTAATTCCACCCAATCAGATTCTATAACTGAAATTTCCATCAGTGCAGGACCCCCAATAGTTTCAGTTCTCTCTGGGAAAGACTGTCTGCAGCTAAATTCTCCCTGCCTTTCTTATACTCCACTCTAAATCTATAATTACACAACTTCAATAACCAAGTATGTTGTGCTTCAGTGTAAAGCCTTTGCTCCAACAAATACTTCAGGGGCTTGTGATCAGTCTTAATAACAAATTCCATTCCTAAGAGATATTGCCTCCATTTTTTGGTAGCCAATAATAGACCCAACATCTCCCTTTCATAAGCAGAAGCAAGTTTTCCAGGATTCTTCAACTCCTGACTAATATAGGCTATGGGGTGATTATTCTGCATCAGAACTGCCCCAATTCTAGTAGCAGAAGCATCACATTCTATTATAAAAGGAGAAGAATAGTTGGGTAGAGCTAATACTGGAGGATTGGTAAGAGCAGATTTCAGAGTATCAAATGCTACCTGAGTGGCTTCAGTCCAACAGAAGGCCTGCTTCTTGGTAAGAGCAGTGAGAGGTGCAGCTAGGGTACTATACCCCTTAATAAATTTTCTGTAATACCCAGTTAGTCCAAAAATCCCCTCAATGCCTTTAATGTTTTTGGCACTGGCCATTCTATTACAGCCTTAATTTTGTTCATATCCACAGCTACTCCCTCTGCAGAGACCACATGCCCTAAATAGGCAACTTCTGATACCCCAAACTGGCACTTACTTCTCTTAGCAAAGAGTTGATTAACTTTTAGAACTTCAAACACTATCCTCACATGTTCCAGATGTTCCTGCAAACTGTGACTGTAGATGAGAATATCATCAAAGAAGATCAAGACAAATTTCCTAAGGTAAGGTTTAAACAGTTCATTCATTAATGCTTGGAATGTTGCAGGGGCATTAGTTAATCCAAAAGGCATCACCAAGTATTCAAAATGTCCTGAATGAGTTTGAATGCTGTTTTAGGAATATCCTCTTCTCTCATTCTAATTTGATGATACCCACTTCTTAAGTCCAATTTGGAGAAAATATTGGATCCATGCAACTCATCTAACAGTTCATCAATCAGAGGAATAGGATACTTATCCTTAATTGTTTTCTGATTTAAAGCTCTATAATCCACACACAACCTCCATGTACCATCAGCTTTTTTAACCAACACCACTGGTGATGCATAGGGACTTCTACTATTCCTAATAATTCCAGAATCCAACATTTCATCCACCATTTTTTCTATCACATTTTTTGTTCCCATGGATGTCTGTAGGGTCTTAGGTTGACAGGTTCAGTACCAGGAATCAGGGTTATCTGGTGGTCATGGCTCCTCTTAGGAGGAAGGCCAAGTACCTCCTTAAACAGCACATCATATTCCTGACACAATGCTTGCAGCTGTTTACTGCATTCTTCCACAGGTTGGGATTCTTCTTTCTGACAAACATACAACACCAACCTTTAGTAGATTGATAGAGGGTCTTTTCCATCACTCTGGCTGAGACTATTTCCATCTCATTAGGTAGCACCCCCTGCAGCTCCCAGGAATGATTATGCATTGTGATTTTTACCCTCCTCTTTTTGAAGTTCATAGTCAATTCATCCAGTGTTTGCAACCAGTCTACCCCAAGACCATTTGACATCCTCCTATAGGTAATACATGGAAGTCAGTGATAATCTCTAAGCCCTGACATTTAAAACATACTGACTTGCAAACTCCTTCACTTTGTAATTTATCATCCCCTGCTATAGTGACACTGAATGATGTATCTTGGTTAACTGTAAGCCCTGTTCTTTGCACCACTTTAGATCAATAAAGTTGTGAGTAGACCCTGTGTCCAACAGGACATTCACAGGCTTCTATTGATTTGTCCAAATAATCTGATGGTGGTAGGGGATGAGCTTCCTTCCATGGCATGAAATGACAATTCAGGTAAGTTTTTTTCCACTGTCTCCTTAGGTCTTAACATAATCTCCTCCCCTTGTTCATCTTCAGAATCTTCACATTCAATTAACATCAAACTTTTCCCTTGACATCTATGTCCTGGTGCATAAGCTTCATCACATTTGAAACACAGCCCTTTCTTCCTGTATTCTTCAACCTGAACTGGAGATAATCTCCTCACTGGTGCTGTAGTAGTACCCTTTACAGCAGCTGGAGAAGATGGATTCCTAGTTCCCACAGGATTATTCAGAGGACCCTTAAAAGGAACAGCTCTATACTGCTTCCTTTCAGCTACTGCAATGCTCTCCCTAGCCACTGCACTACGGTAAGCTGCCACCATAGACATAGGTTTATCCAGCTTAACCTTACCTCTCAATTCTTCCCTTAATCCTGATAAGAATAGACTGATTAAATTTTTCTCAGTCTCATCAATTAGTGAGCTAACCTGATAAAAGCTTTATGATAATCCTGTACTGAGCCTGTTTGTTTCAGATTGGCTAATGCAGAAAGAGGATCATCAAGATCATCTGGCCCATACTGTAGAATCATTTCATCATAGAACTCTGGCCAAGTAACTGCCCCACCCTTTTGTTTCTCTAGCCACCTCCACCACAACAGGGCTTCTCCTTACAAATAGAAAACACAGAACTCAACCCTATCTTCAACTGGAGTACGGTGGATGGTGAAGACATGCTCTAATTGATACAACCAATTCAATATATCACCATCCCCTTTAAATATAGGAATCTCTACCTTCGGATTCTTGGGCAGAGGAAGCTTACTTACTGTAGAAAAAGATGACTGAGCTTTTGGATTTCTTTTCAAGAAACCATCAGATCTTCCACCCCCCACCGACGACTGTTTCAATTGAACGGAAGGAGATGGCATACCTCTTGGGCTACCCTTAGGTATTTCACCATAAGAGACTGCACCTCTTCCCATTTCCTCTGGCCCCTTAATTCCACCTCGAGTTTCGTGGAACAATCGGGCCATCATCCCAACCAACTCCTCATGTCTGAGGTCCATCTTGTCTTCAAGAGATCTGAATCTATCATCAACCGATCTCAACTTGTCCTCTACTCTTTCCTCAAGCATACGACTTCTTAAAGCTGTTCTTTCATCAATAGCTCGAAATCTAAACTCACCTGGATCTTCTCCTGGAAGAATTGATCCCTTGTCGTTCTTGCCTTCTTGATCATCTACTTTCTTGGAATTCCAAGCTTCGTTGAAAGAGACTGATCCTCTAGGCTCCGTCTTCGGCGTTACATCATCAGCTTCACCACCGTGATCATCCGGGTACCCTGGGATCGTCGGCTCTGATACCATTGATGCATCCTCTCCGTCGGCGAGGGCGTCGGAGATGATAGGCTGGTAGCGGTGGCGGTTTCTCGGCGGCATCTCAACCTGCAATTGAAGAAAGAAGAGCAAGGAGAACAGGCACACCAAAGAATCAGAGGTTTAGGGAAGAAGAAGGACTTTTATTGATGAAGAATTGAACTCAGCAGAGTTCAGCTACACTCAAGGCTCTCGAGCTCGTGTAGTTCCCAAATTAGGGCAAATGACCAGATGAGCACGATATCAAAGACCTTCCCATTATATCTTTCTTCTGCTAGCGGGTTTGGGCCGAACCAGGACTGGCCTATACAATGGGTCCAAACCCGGCCCATTACACTCAAGGAAAAAAAGGAAACGGATGGCTCAGATTACATCATCGCCAGTAAAATCAAAAGAAGAAGAAGAAGAAGATGGCACTAGCCGTTACAATCAAAATACAGAGAAGGGAGAGGGAGTTCAGAAGGCTTAATCATCATCACTCACCTCCAGGTTGCCGTTTATCAGAGAACACTGAAGTAACAGGAAGCCCATAAAGTAGACGAACTTACCAGGAACCCAATCAAAGATCTCAGAACATGGTCATCATTGATCTATGGATGCACAGGGACTGATCTATGGATGCACAGGGGATACAACAGAGGCTCAGCAGCACAGAAGACTCATCAAGAGAAACAATAAGAGCTCAGGATCTCAATATTTTCACTAGGGTCTCTCTCTCTCTCTCTCTCTCTCTCTCTCTCTCTCTAATTTTTTCAATTATATTTTATATTTTTCATCTTTTCAGTTGCACGAAAACCTCAACATCTGCCCTAATATATAGACACGATCGCACGTATACTGTTGGGTCCGACGACTCAGTAGTTTTTCACCACTGGGGAACAAATTGCTCAGACTATCTATACAAAAGTCCCTCGTAAGTGGCATTTTCGTCGGTTTTGGGTTCGTAAGAGCTCTACTCACTTACAGGTCACTAGTTTGCGCGTGACATTGGGTGCCTTCATACGCCCCTTGACTAGCAAAAAAAATCTACATAAAAACGGCATTTGCCTTTATAGGACAATGTACACATGACCGAACCCTTGGGCTGTATTTTTTCCTAACTCTGTTTAATAGTTTGATTTTCTCAGTTTTGTAAGTTTGAAAAATGAAAAGATAATTGTATTTACGTTTGTCATGAACACAAATGATGGACTCAATGAGTTCTTGCTCCCATGGAGATTTCTCGAAGGTATTTGTGCTAGAATTATGACGTGAATTCATCGTGAAGGTTGATTAATGTCGGATCTGACAGTTTTCTTTTCTGAATTTGTTTTGAGTCCGAGTTGGATTCAAGTTTCCTTTATTCTGACTGATGGAGTTTGTTTAGAACTAGGAGAGCTCTATAGTCTATAAATAACCCCTTAGGGGTGACCTTCAATGTATTCCAAGAGAATACCAATGATTTAGAAATTCCTAAGGGTATAATTCATCTAGGTGAGAGATTCATGAGAGAAGCTTTGCCACAAGGGTTCGCTATTCTTTGCGACCATCAAGACCTTGTAATCTTTTCAGCGTGAGGTGTAAGTAATTCTTATTGTACTCCCCAAAGTTTTAATAAAGTTTCTCCCCCTTCTTCTGTAGACACACATACGATCTGTTTGATCGGTGGAACCACATTATATTGTGCGTTGGCTTTCCATCTACTTTCAGATATCTTCTTCTCCTCTTCTTCACGTTGCCTTAGCAGATCCTGTAGTTTGTTTCCGCTGCGCCGCCACAGTCGATCTGGTCGTGAGGGCGTCCTCCCCTGAAAAGTCAACTTGAAGATATCTGCGATCAAGTTCGATATTCGAAAGTTCAATGACATCATCAATTTCAGCAAATGACAGATTAGGATGAACGTCATCCTTACCCAGAGTGAGTTGAAGAAAGCGCTACTCAAGAGGGAGAAAAGCCTCAAGAAATGAAAGAAGAAACTTGGCAGAAGTTGGATGAGAAAGTCTTGACGGCTATTCAACTTTGCTTAGCGGACGAAATATTGGATGAGTTTTCTATGGAGAAAATAATATTCTCGTGTGAAAGCGACTTCAAGACCACTTTTTGAAGAAGTCATTGGCGAATGGCTTATTCTGAAGCAATGTCTCTTTCTTCTCCGCATGCATGAAGGTACACCTATCAAGTCTCACATTACAGAATTTTTCTCTATTATCAATGATTTAGATAAGATAAAGGTTAAGATAGAAGATGAGGATCAAACACTTCTATTAATGTGTTATTTACCTTCTTCATATAAGAGTTTAAGGAAGCTATCATCTATGGAGGTAAGTCAACAATTAAGGACAATGAGGTCAAGGAGTATCTGCTCAACAGGGACAAAATTGATACCCAGTTCATGGGTGAGTCCCATCATGATGATTCCGCACAAGTTCATTATTCAAGAAAAAGAGTAATAATGAAAGTTTCACAGGTAACTCAAAATACAAGAATTTGACATGTGACTATTGTCACAAGAAGGGGCACATTAGATCTGAATGTTGGCTTCGAAAGAAGAAACAACCAAATGCTAATGTCACTGAACTGGTTGGAGGAGATAAAAAACAGTGTGAGATTCTATCTGTTATAGACATATTAGCTGGTAACAAAGATAGATGAGTCATAAATTATGAATGTTCATAGCATATCAGTTCCAATAGGAAGATGTTATCTTCAGACACTTCGGTTCAAGGGGAGAAGTCTTCTAAAGAATTCTCCTACAAGAAAGGTGATGGTAAAGGAACAATCCAGTCGGTCTCATGATGGATGCATCACTACTCTTCAAGGGTTCGTCATGTTTTCGAATCAAGAAAAAATCTCATCTCTCTTAGATTCCTACAAGGGAAAGGGTTTTGTTTCAGTTCAAAAGGTGATCTTCTGAAAGTTTTCAAAGAGGCCCATGCGATGTTTCAAGTGAACATGTTGGCAATGTATATATGCTGCAAAATTCGAAAGTAACAGTTCGTAGATTGCAGTTATCCTCGGCTTCAAAAGCGGCGGTTGTAGAACAATTAGAGACTACGATAGTTTCGAGCTCATAAAGTTTTAATTTTTCCTCCTTCTCTTGTGGACGTACACACGATCTGTTTGATCGGTAGAACCACGTTATATTGTGTGTTAGCTTTTTATCTACTTTAAAATATCTTCTTTTTTTCTTCTTCACCATTGCCTTAATAGATCTTATGGTTTGTTTCACGTTGTCGCCTCAGTCAATCTGATCGTGAAGGCGTCCTCCTTTGAAATCACAACATATGGTGGTGTAATATATGTATATGCTTATTGGAGCTAGTCAAACAACAAATTGCTTTGATTTGAATTTTACCAATAGAATATCTTATATATTGGAGCGGCCCAATCAATTTTAATCTACATGTATACTCTAATATGATCCATATATATTATATTCGGAATAGTATAACACTACACACATCCATCTTCATCTTCATGATTCAAAAAGATGATTATGAATATCTATATTTATCAAAATACAACTTCGACAACAACTGATTTGGCATATCAAAATTCAAATGTACACACATGATTGAAGACAACTACAAGTGTCGGGTCGTCCACATGAATTTGTCCTTAAGGATGTGATATTGTATATCTGCATACTTCAATTGCATGTTGTTTAAAAAAAAAAAAAAAAACCAATATAATAGATGGCATCCCTATCCCAGAGAACCATGCCCACTCCACAATATAATACGTCAAGTGGGGTTTGATTCGTCAAAAACCCTTAATAATAGGGGAATGGGCATGCAAGCAATGCTTAACATAAATAACAAAACAAGGTCCACAAAGACATATATGTGACATATTATACGAGTAGATATTGTGATGGCAACGTCCATATTTCGTTGTTTGATCCATCCTTAAAATAAGTAGTCGTCCGAAAATTTAAGTTTTTGAAAAAAAAAAAATCCATGAAGTTTGAGCACGGAAGAAAATTTGATTATCCCCAAGAACCATGAATTAAACAAGGATTGGACATAACACATGGAGACTGTCCCAACTTTTTCTTCTATCTATATAGGCAACCCTCTTTGTGGGTTGCCCGCAATGTTTTTTTATTTTTTCCCCTTCTCCTGATTGCTTCATCTTTCTTCTAAATCAAAAATCGCTTGATGGATGAGATAAAAATATTAAAAACACTTAATTTTTGATTTATAAACACTTGAAATAATATAGATCAACCTAAGTAGAGTAGATCTTGTATTCGAATGTCAGAGGATTGAATTTGAGTAAGAAGAATCCGGGCTCTCTCTCTCTCTCTCTCTCTCTCTCTCTCTCTATATATATATATATTATATATATATATATATATATATATATATATATAATATATATATATATATATATATATATATATATATATATAAGAGATAGACTTGTGTCATTCTAGAAGGATTCGAGGCCGAATCATTACCGCTGAAATACAACCCTACGACATCCGAATGTAAGAGTCATTCCGATGACGTTGATCAACATTATTTCAAGAAAGTAAAAATCAAAATTCATATATTTTGAATACTTTTTATCCATCCATCAAGTAGACGCAAAATGGATGACCGAAAATAGCATATTACTTAGATCTACAGTTTTAGACATAGAACTTCTTGACCGACCATCTCACCATTATCTAAATGCTTAAAATTCTTACACACTAATTTTTATTAGATTTCAAATATTCTACACTGTTAAAATGACCAACTCAATACTTCGGCCATCCGTTTTTTGTGCCTACTTGATGATGGGTAAAAGGTATTCAAACTACATGATTTCTGATTTTTACTTACTTGAAAATAATATAGATCAATTTCA
>JAVJIF010014122.1:0-135000 GCA_038442645.1 Agave tequilana | reverse complement strand
CCCGCCGCCATACCCACTCTGACCATCCGTTATCAGCAAGCTTGACTGGTGCATCAAGTCAGAGCAGATCTCGGTGAGGCTTAAGTCCTCGTCAGGGATCATGACCTATTCTTTTGCGCACGACGAGGACCATGACTTATTCTCTTGCGGACGATGAGGTCTATGACTCCTTCCTTTGTGGACGAACATCGATCAAGTTCGTCCATAGGGTCATCTTCATCGATGGAGGCAGGCCCCTGTTAGAGACTCTGAAGAAGGCGGAAATTCTCAGAGCAATTGCTCTCGAATGATGACAGTCTAATTATGGGCTGTTAAAGGGAGAGGGTGAGACCTATTTATAGGCAGCCCATAATAACCATAATTAATGGTTCATTAATCAGAATCGTCGGCATTAATGGTCTCCAACCGCCAGCACCGGTTTGGCATTAAAAGACATTAACGCCTAAACCCAATGAAGAGCCGACGCGTGGACAACCGCTTCGGGAAACAACGAATGGTGCGGGTTCGTCAACGTAGACTTGACGTTAAAAGATCTCATAAAATCTTTATGACAGGTCGCGTCTCACGGAGTGACTCCAAGTCGCATCAGACAACAGACAACTTTTCATTTTTCATTTAGATTCAAAAAATGACTTAATCCAAAATAACACTTAATAAAACAACACTTACTTAACGTACTGCGACCAAAGTCGCAGTCCATGTAATGCAACCCTAGATTGCATTTGCTGGCCATCTTTATCAATAACAACACTGCGACCTTGGTCGCATTTAACCATGTACACTGCGACCAAAGACTTTGACTAAGGTCGCAGTTTAAATGTACAATGCGACCAAAGACTCTGACTACATTATATACAAAAAATTAATTACTTAACGTACTGCGACTAAAGTCGCAGTCCATGTAATGCAACCCTAGATTGCAGTTGCTGGCCATATTTATCAATAACAACACTGCGACCTTGGTCGCATTTAACCATGTACACTGCGACCAAAGACTTTGACTAAGATCGCAGTTTAAATGTACAATGCGACCAAAGACTCTGACTACATTATATACAAAAAAATTAAACTATAAAGTAGAATTTTATCGCAGGCTGAAAAAATTGATCTGAAAAGATTTTATATTTTCAAAAAAAATTTTATCGCAGGCTGAAAAGGAGAAACTAGATCTTTCAAAAAAGAGGTAAAGAAATAGGGCGAAAAGTAATTTATATCCTATAAAGAGCGGCAAAATAAAAGGGGGGAAAATAATAATAAACAATAAGGAAAAGTTATCGAAAGGGGTATTTGGTAATTTAACTTCTTCCTAAAAGCGGGCCGCAAGTCAGTGAGGTGACAAATTGAGCCACGTCACTGCAGGCTAAGAGAGTACTCTCAGCCCGCGGGCTGATATACATTTTTCTCATATATATATATATATATATATATATATATATATATATATATATATATATATATATATATATATATATATATATATATATATATATATATATATATATATATATATGGAGCTGATCCTTTAAGAACGGTTCTCACGGATTCATGTGAGAACTTTCACGTAGGTCGTCGGATCTGCTAGATCAAATCAAATAAAACTAGATCTCTATCAGATCCGACGGCCCACGCGAAAGTTCTCACATGAATTCGTAAGAACCGTTCTTAGGGGATCAACTCACTATATATATATATATATATATATATATATATATAATATATATATATATATATATATATATATATATATATATATATATATATATGTATATATATATATATATATGTGTGTGTGTGTGTATATATATATATGTATGTATATATATGTGTGTGTGTGTGTGTGTGTGTGTGTGGTGTGTGTGTATATATATGTATATATATATGAGAAAAATGTATATCAGTCACCGGCTGAGAGTCTCTCTCAGCCTGCGTTGACGTGGCATAATGTTAGCCATACTACTAAGTTGCGGCCCGCTTATTGGAATAAGTTAAATTACTAAATGCCCCTCCGTAAAATGTACTTGTCCCGTAATTGTTTATTATTATTTTTTCCCTATTTCTTTTACCGCTCTTTGTCAGATTTAGGGTTTCATTTTCCTTCCATAAAGTTGATTCTGAAAATAGCGATTTCCGGATCATGGTTTTTATTTTATCAATTTCCCCCCGCAATTTCTTAAATGTAGAAGATTTTTATTTTATCATAATAATAAATTGTCAGATAAAATTAAATTTTGTGACCATAGTCGCAGTATGAAATTTCATCTTTAAACGATTTATTTTACAAGACATCGGTCAAAGTCGCAGTGCAATTAAGATTTATTAATAAAAAGACTGCGACCTTGGTCGCAAAAATGAAAAATAAGTTCAAAGAGACTGCTATTATATAAGACTGCGACCAATGTCGCAGTCTTCAGTCGCAGTCTGCTAATTATCTTAATTACTTAACTTTCGAGACAATTTTCACTGCTTCAATTGACTATGTCTCTTGTTTCATAAGAATGCGACCATGGTCGCAGTATCCTATTTAGATTACTTAATAAAAAATACTATAACTAAGATCGCATTGTTATCAAACAAAACATTCTCAAAATACTGTTGTTACATAAGAGTGCGACCGAAGTCGTAATCTTCTAAGCATCTTAATTAATTAACTTACGAGATTATTGTCACTTCTTCCATTGACTGCGACTCTTATTATATAAGACTCTTGTTTCATAAAAATGCGACCATGATCGCAGTATCCTATTTAGATTACTTAATAAAAAAACACTATGACCAAGGTCGCAGACTGCTGTTATATAAGACTGTGACCATGGTCGCAGTATCCTATTTAGATTACTTAATGAAAAAATACTATGACCAAGATTGCAGACTGCTATTACATAAGACTGCGACCTGCTGTTATATAAGACTGCGACCAAGATCGCAGTATCCTATTTAGATTACTTAATAAAAAAATACTATGACCAAGATCGCAGACTGCTGTTACATAAAATACTGCGACCATGATCGCAGTATCCTATTTAGATTGCTTAATAAAAAAATACTATGACCAAGGGTTGCATTCTTTTAAAATAAATTATTTTTCTAAAATTAAGTTATCAAGATCTGTAATTTTTTTTGTTTGAAAAATCTCAAAATTTTTCGATCTGTAATTTTTTTAGTGGAGGAACAGTTGTAGCAGGTTAAAAGTGAAACTGAGGGTATTTCAGTCATTGGGCGACGAAAAGTGATTGAGGGTCTCCTTTTACCGCATAAATTTTTGACTTCTCTATGGCTAATATGAAGCCATGTCATGCCGGCTGAGAAACTCTCTCAGCTGGCGGCTGAGGTACAGTAACTCCTATATATATATATATATATATATATATATATATATATAATATATATATATATAGGGGTTACTGTACCTCAGCCTGCGGCTGAGAGAACTCTCTCAGCCGGCGGGACGTGGCAACATCAGATCCACAAATCTGTCATAAATTTTGGCGAACAAAAACCTGAACAATCCCGCCTAATTTAATATCAGTCACCTCAACATTGTATTTTCCGAAAATACCCTCACTCATAACTTTTTACCTAATGTAAAAACATTTCCTTTTATTTTTACCATGGTCGCAGTATTTTTTGAAAAAGCGATGTATATGTATGCGACCTTGCTAATATTTTTTAAGCCAAATTTTTTTCATACACTATTTGTCGAACTCGTTCGTAGTAGTTAAAATTATAGTTGCAGATCTGTTCGACTTAGATCGTAGAGTTTTAATTTTTTTTTGGTCTTTTATTTTATACGAATGCGACGTTGGTCGCAGTATATGAAAGGTCCTTTTTTTTTTATTACATACTGCGACATGGGTCGCAGTTGTCTCAATATGCGTTGTAGTGTCCTGCGACCATGGTCGCAGTGTATTTAACGTCATTTTTTAATTCCCGGTTCGCAGTTGATTATGTTTGCACTGTAGTCTTATGCAACCTTGGTCGCAGTGTCAATCCGGGTCGCAGTTGTTTATGTTTGCACTGTATACTTATGCGACCATGGTCGCAGTGTCGACCCTGGTCGCAGTTGTTTATGTTTGTACTGTATACTTATGCGACCTTGGTCGCATTATTGACCCTGGTCGCAGTTGTTTATGTTTGCACTGTAGATGATTGCGAGCTTGGTCGCAGTGTAGACCATGGTCGCAGATGTCTATGTTTGCACTGTAGACTTATGCGACCTTGGTCGCAATGTCGTTCATTGTTTATATTTGTACTGTAAATAATTTATAAACAATAACCTAAATCCTATAAAGAGCGGCAAAAAAAAGGGGGAAAATAATAATAAATAATAACCTAAATCTGACAACGAGCGGTCTAAAAATTGCCTTGTGGGCAAATAATAATAAATAATAACGAAAGTTACTGAAAGAGTAGTTTTTCATAAGGGGTATTTAGTAATTTAACTTCTTCCTATAAGCGGGCCGCAAGTTAGTGGGGTGACAAAATTGAGCCACGTCACCGCAGGCTGAGAGAGTTCTCTCAGCCGCAGGCTGATATACATTTTTCTCATATATATATATATATATATATATATAATATATATATATATATATATATATATATATATATATATATATATATATATATATAGTCTCACATTTTAGTGGCCCACTAACCTTTTAATTGTTAATTGGATTCCATAAATCATAGCCTAACTGATATTTAATGTATGCCCAAATATAAATGTTAGTTTTATATAAGTTTAATAACCATATGGGGGATGAAGGGCCATGATGGGTGGTTTTCTCCCATACGGTTACTTGCAATTGTAGACCCTCTTCTCTCCTCTATTATAGGCAAAAAACCCCTTTTGAGGGTATCCATCAGATTACAGAATTTTGGGTTTTGTGAAAAGAAAAGAGACAGAGAGAAGAAAGGAGACTACATTAGGGTTTGCAAGGAGAAAAGAAAGGGACTGAGATATTCATCAATCTACCTTCATCAATCCTTCTAATGGCTTCAGGTATGTACATATATTTATATACTTGTTCTTGAGGTGTATTGATTCTAGATCTATTGGGTGATTTCATCATCATGAAGTCTTTAAGTTTTAATCTAATATTTGGTATCAGAGTATGGTTTTGAATCTATACATCTCAGAATAAAGATTATGGACAACACCTGTTGAATTCAAACATTCATAAAATTAGGTTTTTGATTAACTGTTTCAAAAAGAAATTCAGATCATTCAACTGTAGAATTTTTAAAGAGGATTTATTAGCTTTTCTTCAAAATCTATTAATATTCCACTAATTCAATCACTTGGATCAAAATTAATTTTTGGTTGAATAACAAACCCTAAATGTTCTTTTTGATATGGCTTCAGTCGCTTAAACAGTTATAAGTATACTATTTCTATTTCATCTCCTGTTAGTCGACTTGCCCAGCACCTCTAGTCGACTAGGTCTCCTCCCAGGGAAATAATCACTCTCTGTATTTTCACTGTCGGTCGACTTGATTCTTTTGGTAGTCGACTAATAATTAGTATAGTCGACTAAACCCCTTTCCCTAGTCGACTAATAGGTTGACCCGAGAGTTGTTTGGTTCTCTGTTTCTCTGCCAGTTGACTAGCCTTTCATTTATAGTCGACTTGCCTTGCCCCTAGTCGACTAGCCTTTCATTTATAGTCGACTTGACTTGCCCCTAGTCGACTAGGATTACCTTGACCAGTCGACTAATATTTGTTTGGTTCAAACATAAATGTATGTTACACATTTAATATTATTGTGTTAATATTGGTGAATTATAGAGTAACTCAAATAAAAGGTTAGAGAATATTATTGGTTAGTTTTATATTCATACGGTTTAATGATTTAGTAGTTGCCAAAGTGACCTACATTAGTGAGCCTTATGAATATACAACTACATAAAAGACTTGTCAATAAGGGTGACATTAAGGTCAATAATATTCTCGGTGGCGGTTCTAGTTAGGAGATTGGGACTAACTCAAAGGAAAGTCTCTTTCAAATAATTACGAACCGGGTAGGGTAGTGTAATTTGTGCAACTTAGTGGTGTAGAATTGGATACCCAAAGGT
Source organism: Agave tequilana (assembly GCA_038442645.1). Taxonomy (NCBI): domain Eukaryota; kingdom Viridiplantae; phylum Streptophyta; class Magnoliopsida; order Asparagales; family Asparagaceae; genus Agave; species Agave tequilana. The sequence continues at coordinate 128,928 of JAVJIF010014122.1, read as the reverse complement.
AACATGACTTACTGTCTAAGTGGCATAAATTATATTAGACCTACATAGGTGATAAAAAGGTCTCACCTGTAGAGTGAATGCTGGATATGCTTAGGTTTCGCCCAAAGGAGAAATCAAAGTGATATCAATAATTCATCTTCATAAAATTTAATGTTTTTGTATTGACTCGAGGCCTTAATGTGAGCATTGTCCTATTTTGTTTCAGTGAACGTTCCCACTTCCTTACACTCTCATGCATCTAGCATTCCAGTCCTGAATGGTACAAACTTCTCTGAATGGTTTGAACATGTTCAATTCACACTGGGTGTACTGGATCTTGATCTGGCTCTTTTAGTTGAGAAACCTGAGGAAGTCACTGCTGAAAGTACAGCAGATCATGTTAGCCATGCTAAAGCCTGGGAAAGGTCGAACAGACTCAGTCTTATGTTTATTAAAATGACCATTGCCAACAATATCACAACTTCACTCCCTCAGACTGCTAACGCTTCAGAACTCTTAACTGCTGTAAAAGAACGTTTTAAATCTGCTGATAAGTCATTGGCTGGCACTCTTATGGCTGAGTTAACTACCATGAAATATGATGGTAGTAGAGGAGTACAACAACATATCCTCAATATGACTGATAAAGCTGCAAAGTTAGGAACACTGGGAATCAAAGTAGATGAATCTTTCTTGGTACAGTTCATCCTCAACTCACTTCCTCCTCAATTCGGACCATTCAAGATTCACTATAATACTCATAAAGATAGGTGGAATCTGAATGAACTGACTAATATGTGCGTTCAAGAGGAAGTGAGACTGAGGCAAGAAGGACATCACTCGGTGTTGGCAGTAACTCAAGGAGCTATACATAAGAGAGGAAAGTATGGAAAAGGTAAGAGGTTTCCACCAAAGAAAGGGAATGAACCTGGGGAAAGTAGCCAGGGTCATGGAAAGAGTTTCACTGTCAAATGCTACTTTTGTGGCAGAAAAGGACATGTGAAGAAGGATTGCAACAAGAGAAAGGCTTGGTTCTAAAAGAAAGGTATGAATCTTTCTTTTGTATGTTATGAATCAAATCTTGCTGAACTTCCTTCTAATACTTGGTGGATTGACTCTGGAGCCACAACTCACATAACTAATTCAATGCAGAGATTCCTTACATCCAGGAAACCGAAGGAAAGTGAAAGATTTGTCTTTATGGGGAACCATCTTAAAGTGGAGGTCGAGACTATTGGAACTTATCGCCTACTCTTAGAGACGGGTCATCAGATAGATCTTATAGACACTTTTTATGTACCTTCGATTTTTAGGAATTTAATGTCTTTATCCAAATTAGATGTTGCTGGATATTCAGTTTTATTTAGTTGTGGAAAACTCAATTTGATGTTTAATTCATTTTTGGTTGGACATGGAATTTTATGTGATGGTTTATATAAAATTTCCTTGAATTATGAGTTTGCACAATCTCTTTTAACTCTGCATTCGAATGTTGGTTCTAAACGTGGCTTAATTGATGAAAAATCTTCTATCTTGTGGCATAGACGACTGGGGCATATCTCCAGGGATAGAATGAAAGATTAGTGAAGAATGGGATTTTGGATAATCTAGACTTCACTGATTTTGGATTGTGTGTGGATTGCATAAAAGGAAAGCAAATCAAACACACCAAGAAAGGTGTCACAAGAAGCAAAGAGCTTCTTAAGATTATTCATACAGATATTTGCGGACCACTCTCTATTCCATGTTTTACGGGAGAGAGATACTTTATCACCTTTATAGACGATCTGTCTCGTTATGGTTATGTATATCTAATTCATGAAAAATCTCAGGCTGTTGTCATCCTTGAGGTGTTCATTACAGAAGTCGAGAGACAATTAGATAGAAAAGTTAAAATCATGAGATCAGACCGAGGTGGTGAGTATTATGGTAGATACGATGAGTCAGGACAGAATCCTGGCCCATTTGTCAAATTTCTAGAAAAGCATGGCATTTGTGCTCAATACACAATGCCAGGTACGCCTCAGCAGAATGGAGTTGCTGAAAGGCGAAACCGGACACTTATGGATATGGTTAGGAGCATGATGAGCTTCTCTAATGTACCTAATTCATTGTGGAGTGAAGCCTTAAAAACTACTATGTATATCTTGAACAGGGTTCCTAGTAAGGCAGTCTCAATAACTCCTTTCGAGTTGTGGACTGGTAGGAAACCTAGTTTAAGATATTTACATATTTGGGGTGTCCAGCAGAGGCTAGAATATATAATCCACATGAAAAGAAATTAGACTCCAGGACCATATCTGGGTATTTCATTGGTTATCCAGATAAGTCTAAAGGGTACAAATTCTATTGTCCTAACCATAGTATCAGAATTGTTGAAACTGGTAATGCCAGATTCCTTGAGAATGGCGAAATTAGTGGGAGTGATGAACCAAGAAAGGTGGATCTTGAGGTGATAAGGGTAAATATCCCAATACCCTTTCCTTCAAGAGAAATTGTTGTCCCTCAGCTTGATCATCAAGCTGAGTCATCAGAACAACATAATGAAAATGGTTCACCACTTCATGAGGATATCGCCACTGAAAATGTTGTAGAACCACCACAACCGGCAGCTTTGAGGAGATCTCAGAGGGAAAGAAGATCTGCCATTTCAGATGATTATGTGGTGTATCTACAGGAATCTGATTTCGATATTGGGATTAATAAAGATCCAGTTTCATTTTCACAAGCCATCGAAAGTAATGATTCTAGCAAATGGATTGATGCTATGAATGAGGAGTTGAAATCTATGGACCAAAACAAAGTCTGGGATCTCGTCGAATTGCCTAGTAACTGTAAGAAAGTCGGGTGTAAATGGGTCTTTAAGACCAAGCGCGATGCCAAAGGCAATATCGAACGATATAAGGCCAGACTTGTGGCTAAAGGTTTCACTCAGAAAGAAGGCATTGATTATAGAGAAACCTTCTCTCCAGTATCAAAGAATGACTCTTTTAGAATCATTATGGCCCTTGTAGCTCATTATGACTTAGAGTTACATCAAATGGATGTGAAAACAGCTTTTCTGAATGGAAATTTGGATGAGAAAATATACATGGAGCAACCTGAAGGGTTCGCAAAGAAACGAAAAGAACACTTGGCTTGCAAATTAAAGAAATCCATCTAGGGACTGAAACAAGCTTCCAGGCAATGGTATATAACGTTTAATGATACCATACCTCATTCGGATTTAAAGAAAACACTGTTGATTAGTGTATATATCTGAAGATCAGTGGGAGCAAGTTTATCTTTTTGGTTCTGTATGTGGATGATATTTTGTTAGCCAGTAGTGATATTGGTTTACTGTATGAAACCAAAGACTATCTTACCAAGAACTTTAAGATGGTTGATATGGGTGAGGCAGCTTATGTCATTGGCATAGAGATCTTCAGGGATAGATCTCGAGGATTGTTAGAACTGTCTCAGAAAGGTTATATCAATCGAGTCTTGGAAAGATTTCACATGGAACTTTGTTCAGCCAGTTGTGCACCCATTATGAAGGGTGACAAATTAAGTGGGAGTCAGTGTCCTAAAAATGACTTAGAAAAGGATCAAATGCAGAAAGTTTCATATGCGTCAGCAGTTGGGAGCTTGATGTATGCACAAACTTGTACCAGGCCAGATATCAGTTTTGCAGTTGGAATGTTAGGAAGATACCAGAGTAATTCAGGAATGGAGCATTGAAAATTGGCAAAGAAAGTGATGCGGTATCTTCAAGGGACGAAGGAACATATGCTCACATATAGGAGATCAAATCAGTTAGAGGTGATCGGTTATTCGGATTCAGATTTTGCTGGTTGCCCAGATAGCAGAAAGTCTACCTCAGGCTTTATATTCATGCTAGCAGGTGGGGCAATCTCGTGGAAGAGCGTAAAGCAGTCTATCACTGCTTCATCCACGATGGAGGCTGAGTTCGTAGCATGTTTCGAGGCCACAAGTCATGCATTATGGTTACGTAATTTCATCTCAGCACTTGGTGTAGTTGATTCTATTGCCAGGCCGCTGAAGATATTTTGTGATAATACAGCAGCCGTTTACTTCTCTAAGAATGGAAAGTACTCTAGTGGTTCCAAACACATGGAACTTAAGTACTTAGTTGTTAGAGAAAGAGTTCAGAAACAACGAGTGTCAATTGAGAATATAAGTACCACTCTAATGGTTGCTGATCCATTGACCAAGGGATTGCCTCCAAAGACATTCAAAGAACATGTTATTAGAATGGGTCTTTTGAGTAATCTGTAATGTATGTTTTGGTGCTTATGTAATTGACACTATTGCGCAATATAAAAGTTTGTTTCTGTATTTTCTGTTATCCAACTATGTGTGCACATATTATGTATGGATGTTTGTTAAACAGGAAAAGTCTTGACAAGACAAATTACAGGGGTCGTTTCGGTTATAGACTCTATTAGTGAGGGTTATCAGTGTTGTGGTACATAGAAGGGAGTATGACATAAATGTTGTATAACCGCTATGACTCACATTGGTGGTCCAAGCTAATTGCAGTATTACGGTATCTCATTATTTGGGCTTATCAGTTATTATTTTTCAAAATTCGTGATCACGTGTCAAAGTTTTTCAGTATGGAATCCAACGGAGTCAAATGTATTTAAATGAGTCTTTTTTGTTTGTTTTCTAAAGTTGTAATGTAATCAGCTAGTGGTCCAAGTGGGAGAATGTTAGTCTCACATTTTAGTGGTCCACTAACCTTTTAATTGTTAATTGGATTCCATAAATCATAGCCTAACTGATATTTAATGTATGCCCAAATATAAATGTTAGTTTTATATAAGTTTAATAACCATATGGGAGATGAAGGACCATGATGGGTGGTTTTCTCCCATACGGTTACTTACAATTGTAGACCCTCTTCTCTCCTCTATTATAGACAAAAAAACCCCTTTTGAGGGTATCCATCAAATTACAGAATTTAGTTTTTGTGAAAAGAAAAGAGACAGAGAGAAGAAAGGAGACTACATTAGGGTTTGCAAGGAGAAAAGAAAGGGACTGAGATCAATCTACCTTCATCAATCCTTCTAATGGCTTCAGGTATGTACATATATTTGTATACTTGTTCTTGAGGTGTATTGATTCTAGATCTATTGGGTGATTTCATCATCATGAAGTCTTTAAGTTTTAATCTAATAATATATATATATATATATATATATATATATATATATATATATATATATATATATATATATATATATATCTCCAAAACTTGAGATAACTGAGAAGACATGGGACCTTTGATTTCGAAAAAGTTTTGAGGGAGACCACGCTTTTATATTTCTTTTCTTCTTTCTATCTTTTCCTATTTCTCTTTTCTCTGTTTTTCTTTTCTTTTTTTTTATATTTTGTTTGCTTGATCCTAGTTGTGCTCATTATTGGCTTGAGACCCCTCCACTACTCGCAACTGTATTTCTTTTGTGTATCTCAGTATGATGCAAACCACAGGAACAATACTGACAACAATAGTAAAATTTTGGTGAGCTTGGGGACCATTCTTGAAATAGTGATTGTTTATGTTCATTTATTGAATGTTTGCTGCTGCGCTGCACAAGGAGTTGCTCCTTAGTGTTTTTCTCTTGACACAAAACAAAGACTCCACACTCCTAAAAATAACCCAAAATCAAGAAATAAAATAAATCCAACCCTCTGTTTATTTCCTTCCCTCACCCACTCCATCATCATATTCATCATACAAAAAAAAAAAAAAAAAAGAGAGAGAGAAAAAAAGAAAAAAAGAAAAAACTATTCCTCCACTGCTTTATGGCAAACACAACCACCAACTTAAAAACTAAAAAGAAAACTGAAGACAGAAAAAAGGAAAACAAAAGGCAAGCTAGACTAGACCTCAAGGGTGCATGATATCTATCTTTACAAACAGATTAATCAACACATCGTGCCTCGATCTGAAACCAACCTCAAAAAAGGAGGGAAAAAAGAAGCTGAGAGGAATAAAGATCAAGTAAAATTAATTCAAGAAAAAGAAGGAAAAAAAAAAAAAGACACCAAAAATTTTGTAATATATGATCTCAGAGATCATTGGTACTAATCTCCTCAATGCTCTCAAGGTGCGGCCGCCACACTCCAGGGCGACCCCGCCGCCCGTCCCGCTGCGTCGACACCTTCTCCGAGAGAATCTCCGACAGGTACCGATCAGACAGCAGCAGCCTCGTCCGGTCCTCCGACGACTGGTCCCCATTGCTATCCTCCGCCGTCTTCTTCCTCCTCCTCCTCGCTGGCGACGCCGACGACCTGCCGGCCGACGAGGAGGAGTTGGATGCGGAGCTGACAGGCATGAGGAAGTAAATCTTTCCCCTCTGCAGCTCCGCATTTGCGGGCAGCACGACGGCACCACCCCGCGTGGTTTCCGCCGTGCTGCCCCCGCGGCAGCCGCCGTCCTCGTCATAGGCGGACCGCGGCTTCCGAAGCACGTGCTTCGGGTAGGCCTGCATGATGTCGCCGGCGCAGACCTTGCGGCTGATCTCCTCCACGCGGCCGCTAGCGTGCACGATGCGGATCACGTCGAGGGCGCCGCACGGCAGGATGCAGGAGATGCAGCATCTGATGCTGTCCTTCATTCCTCCTCCACCTCCACTCTCAATATCAGATACGGTGATGATGATAGCATGTGAGTGAGAGAGAGAGAGAGAGGTATAATATCAAATAGGTAAGAAGTGGACGTGCAAAGGGAGATAGCTTTTACACACACATGTACACACATACAGAGAGAGAGAGATGGGAATAATTAGGGTTCGGTTCACATGTGTGAGCCTCTCGCACACGCATAATTAGAGATCTAGATACGTGCATTATTTCTCTTATAATTATATAATACATTATAAGAAAATTAATACACGTGTCAACGTATTATTAATCTTCTTATTATATGTGTATGGCTCAGACACGTAAACCGAACCCATGTCAGAGAGAGAGATGAAATAATGGACGCAATTTCTACTTTCTCCACAGGGGGATATTGAATGATGCCCTCTTGATTGTTTATTTATTTTGTCCTTTTCCTCCTTTTTTTTTTCTTTTTTTTTTTTGGATTCATGGACATAAGAAATCAAAAATTTGTAGGTATAGCCGAAACACTGTACTGTAGTCCGCTTTGTTTTGGTTCAATTGAATGAGTGAATCGTTGGCCGTTGGAAGGCGCACTGTGGGGTTTGTACTTTGAGCCAAGAGTTCATTGGCTTCATAAAGCTTTATGAGAGGGGGACCTCACTGTTTTTGATTTTGATCATGTTTCCATTTTATTTTTTTTGAGAATTTCTTGCTGACATAATCAGAATAAAGGGGACACGTGGGAGGAGATGATTGGGAATGCCAAGTCAGCTGGAAATGGACAGGGGAACTGCTGGGTTCTCATTTGGAGCTACCTGGGGCCTCTGGGCACTTGGCACGCGGTATTTGGTGTGCGCGTTTGTTTGTCGGCAAAAAAGAAAAGGAAAAAAGTGAACAACTTTACTTGATTTTTGTCAATTATTAGTTGTTGTAGGTTTGTTATTTGTATTTTTTGTTACCGCTGCAAATTGAACTTTGCAACTATTGCTTTCTTATCAGCTTTCACGTACGTCCTAAAGTTTTCGTTTCCTTTCTCTTTTTTGCTTTTCGCTAATCTTTTTTTTGTTTTTAGCATTGGCCTTTAAGGGCGTGTTTGGATGTAAGGAATCCGAGTGAAGTGAGGAAGTGGGGAAGTATAATTGCTCATTTCCCTATCTATCCAAACACCGGAAAAGGAAAATAAGAAAACCCCCTTTTCCCTTTTTCATCTCTCTTTTACACAACCATTTTCTCACTTCCAGAGTGCTACAGTTAATTTTGTGGTCATGTAAATCTCATTTATAATAAGTTATAGCATAAAACAGTTAATTTTTTGGTCATGTAAATCTCACTTGCATTCTAATTACAATCTATTTTTTATTTTTCTTAATTAATTTTTATTTTAATATTATTTTGCGGTCAACTTTGTGGTCAACTTTTCCATTTCCACTTTTCATTACCATCCAAACACCGGAAACGACAAAACATTTTCCAAACCACACTTCCCAACAACCATCCAAACACCAGAAAACTTACTACTCATTTCCCTTTTTCCTAAAGGAAATAAATCTTACTTCCTACTTCCTCACTTCACATCAATTCCTTAAATCCAAACAGACCGAGGAACATCAAGAGAGAGAACCGTCCAATAGGACAGAAAATTAATAACTATTCTAGATTCCTAGGTAAATTTCTCTTCCTGCAAACAAGGTAAATAAAATATCGTACATGCTATCTCCGCGAGCTCGCCCATTGATTGTTGCAATCACCTTAAAAAAGTTTGAATAGGTGGCATGATAATCAAATACGAAAATTAAAATTATAACTAATAATTCAAAACTAATAAAAGCACATACAAAATATTAAGCAAATATGACAATTAGGCACAAGTAATTTCAAGCATGTATTGATGGGCAGAAGTAATTAGCGGACAAGATATAGACTAGAGTGAAGAGAGAGAAAGTCAATCACAAACACGAAAATATGTTTTCGAGGTTTGTGCAACTTGCTTTACATCCCTGTCTTTACCGCAATAAAGAATTTTTCACTAGCACGAGCCTGCAAGATCACCCAACTCTCTCAAGAACTTTAGAACCCGCAAGCCCCTCACTGGTTCCCGCAAGAATCACGAACTCCAAGCTCGCTTCGAGACCGCAATCTCTAACAACTCAATACAATAAACAAACACTTGTGATTAAGACTTTTGATCACAAACAAAACATTCTCACAATAAGGATTCGTATAGAATAGATATAGAAGTCATCGGTTTAAGCTTGTGTGAGAAAAACTCAGATATTTGAAAATTGAAACCTAAGAAAATTTTTGTAAACTTTCTTATAAAGATGGAGAAAATAGCACTTGAAAACTTGATTAAAAAAGTCTCTATAATAACTCTTATTTATAGGAAACAAGAATATGACTATGTTAATTAAATCTGGTGATTAAAAATATGTTTAAAATATTAAGAACAAAATATGGTGGTTGGAAACAAATTCAGAAAGTTTTGACCAAGAAATAGCCATTTAAAACAAATTTGGCTATTTATGCTGCTTAACGGTCACTCGGGCGGTCGATCGGGTAAAAATTATAATCGTTGCTGGCGGTCGACCTTGTGGTCGATCGGCCTGGGCCTTCTTAGTTCGGCTTTAGCTATCGATTGACTGCATGGTCGACCGAGCTCAGAGTGAAAAGCTCTGTGCATATTCGGTCAGTCGGGCGGTTGACCGACAAAGCTTTCACTCTGCGGTCGACGAGCCTGTGCCCAAAAATGAATTTTTCTTCTCTCTTAAAAAATCTTGAAAATATTTTGTTAAATATTTAAAATTATATATAAAACTTTTAAAAATTCATATCATATACACAAAAGTAAGTTTTTATAAACACTTTTGAAACTCTAATGTGAATGAATACAACACATTCCAAACAATAAAACTGATTTTTGAGATATTCTTTTCAAAAAATCAAACTTTTGATAAAACTAAATCTATAACTCGTCAAAATAAGTTTTTTTTATTACATTAAGCTCTAATATATATGGAAAGACTCCAATACAAATTATAAACAATAAAACTCATTCTTTGAGATATAAACTCAGTTTAGATAAAACCAAAACTCTAGATCATAAATTCATGTTCAATGAAACTCAACAAACCATTGTCAAAAAACTTTATGTGTGTGTGTGTGTGAACTTGAGCAATCAAATCTACACTGCTATTTATAAGAATGTAAACAAATTTACAAACATATATATACAGGTCTTCTTTTTTATTTTGATCTTCTTCTTTATCTTGACTTGATCCAAACTTAATTCATTTGAGCTTGATTTCTTCTTACGTGCTCGATGTCTTTATGCTTGAACTTTCGAATCAAAACTTTTTAACTTCAAAACTTGACTTTAAGTCTATTGTTGAATCTGTACTAAATTATGATCATGATTAAAACCTATAATTTAAAAATTATAATATCGTTAGAACTATAACTATATGAGTTAATCATCATCAGAAATAGAGTAATGAGTTTTTGGGCCAACAATATCTCTCTTTTTTATGGTGACAAAACTCATGGAGTTATATATAAATGGAGTAGAGAAGAGCTCTATCAAAACTCCCTCTTAACTCTTGCATAAATATAAAACATAAAGATATTTAATAAAAACTGTAAACATCAAACAAATATTTATAACAAGTAAACATATATGAATAAAATATAAAACATGCATATATAAACTCTAAATTTCTCTCTCTTTTTGTCACTTTCATCAAGAAAGGAGTAAACAAAGGAAAAATAAAATTTAGCCATTGGAACAACCAGAAAGTCTTGACCAAAAAAATAGCTATTTAAAATAAATTTGGTAATTTTTACTGCCTACAAGTCAACCATTATAGCTGTTGATGGTGGTCGACACTGGCCTGGGCCTGCTCAGTTGGGTTTTAGCTATCAGTCGACCGCTCGATCGACCGAGCTCAGAGTGAAAAGCTTTGTGGATATTTGGTTGATCGGGTGATCGACCAATAGAACTTTTGCTCTACGGTCGGTCCACTGTGCGGTCGGCCAGCATGTGCCCAAATGAATTTTTTTTCTCTTAGAAAAACTTGAAACTATTTTGTTAAACAATTAAATTATATATAAAACTTTTATAAATCTGTATCATATATACAAAAACAAGTTTCTATAAACACTTAATCAAAGTAATACCAATCTATTTCACTTTGTCCAAAAAGAAAGAAATTCAATCTAGTTTATATCTTGCATGCTAATTACTTGTGCCCATCATTACATGCTTGATATTGCTTGTGCCTAATTTTCATATTTGTTTAATATTGGTTATGGGATTTTCTTAGTTTAAAATTATTATTTAAAGTTTTAATTTTTATATTTGATTAGCACATCACCTATTCACCCCCTCTAGGTGATTACAACAAATTTTCTCTGTTTTTTTGGAAAAGAACTTGAAACTATTTTGTTAAAATTATATATAAAACTTTTATAAATTCATATTATATATACAAAAACAAGTTTCAATAAATACTTTTGAAACTCTAATATGAATGAATATAGCCAATCACATTCCAAACAATAAAACTTGTTTTTGAGATATTCTTTTCACAAATCAAACTTTCGATAAAACTAAATCTATAACTCATCAAAATAAGTTTCTTTTATAAAATTGAGCTTTATTATGTATAGAAAGACTCTAATACGAATTACAAACTATAAAACTCATTTCTTTGAGATACAAACTCAATTTTTTTAAAATCAAAATTCTAAACCACAAATTCATATTCAATGAAACTCATCAAACCATTATCAAAAACTTTGTGTGTGTGTGTGTGTGAGCTTGAGCAATCAAATTTATACTACTCTTTGTAAGAATCTAAATAAACTTATAAACATACAGATACAAGTCTTCTTCTTAATTTTGATCTTTCTCTTCATTTTAACTCGATTCAAACTTGATTTCTTTGAGCTTGACTTCTTTTTGAGTGCTACGTGTGATGTTTATGCTTGACCTCTTAAATCAACACTTATTAGCTTTAAAACTTGACTTTGAGTTTATTGTTGAAGCTAAACATTAAATCATGATTTTGATTAAAATATATAATTTAAACATCACAAGATCATTAGAACTATAACTCTATGAGTTAATCATCGTCACAACTAGAGTGATGAGTCTTTAGGCCAACAATAATATCCTTCCCTCTCAATGGAGAGAGTATTCAGAATTAATCACTGTAGCTGTCAAACGTAAATATTTAATTTTGATAATTAACGATAAGTGTGTATGCATAGGCTGGAGGTCACCTCCATCCTCTTTCTCAAAAAAAAATATATATATATACCTAATACAGTGAAAGTGAGTGTTTACTTAATAGATATAGTGTGTTGGTTTTCTTTTCTTTTCATTTTTTCTAGCAGAATCTATGTTACAACCTTACAAAGAGATTCAACGTCATGAGAACCTCGACTTTATTTCATTAAATTAACAAAAATATACTAAACCATGCAAATATAAAATTCAATCATCATGAAAAAAATGAGCCTCTCATAAAAACTCCTGAGTACAACGAAAATACATATACAAAAACGAGTGACTTCTCTCAAAAAACAATCTTAATCAAAACTAGAAGTCCAAAATTTAAAATTTGGCTACATTTTCGGTTTAAAAATTTTAGATCTGACAAAAAAAATAGACAATTTGGCATTTTTCTCTAAATGGACATAGCCTCTCCTTGATATAGATGAGATAAATAGATAATTACAATACTATCTTTATTGTGTCATACACTAATAATTATTACTTTAACACGCTCTTTCAAACTCATAATGATTATATGATATCAAGAGTTTGTTTAACTAAAATAGAAATATTGCACTACTAAAGTGTAAAAATAAATTCTGAAACCATTAAGAGCTTGGACGAATATAATGATAAGAACAATAACTACACTACTAGAGAAGAGAACTACGATGAATGTAGAATCAAGGACGAAGCATTTATTAGAGAGAGAGATTCCGATCGAGACAGAGAACTTGTTGAATGAGATTTACCTCAGTCTCTTTCATGCGTAGCAAGGTGGACTTTGAACCTATAAATCTCTTTAAAATACAAACGGCGGTCTCCAAACATATGGTGTCTTGTTCGCTTGAAGAAAGGTAAATATTGAAGAGTATGAATTCTGTTGATGGAGAAGGTGATTATGATATCCATGATAAGAGTAATACAGGAGAAGGAATGTACAAGAAGAAAGAAAAGAATCTATAACCATGATAAAGCACTTTCAACCCAATGAGGAAAGGCCAACATCGCCAGAAGTGGATGAGAATGACACAAGAGCCTGAAAGAGGAGAAGAGAACGATAGTCGTAGGAGAGGAGCCGATCACCATTGATAAAAGAGGATGGGTCGACAATGACATGAAAAGATAGCAATTGAAGAACCTGATGACATGGTGGTGGTGATTTGACTCGGTGAAAGCACTTTGGAGGATGTGGCTCTTGGGAAAGCCGGGCAGAAACAACTCATGAATACGGCCCAGCGCAAGCTCATTAGTGGTATGACGATGATGATCAATAGAAGAAGAAGAATTGATGGCGGAAAATTTTCAGAGAGATAACTCTAATACTATGTTAAGTTTGTAAAAAATAAACAGCTTGACCACTTTCTCTAGACAGGGACAGGCTATTCGTTGTATAGATGAAATAAATAGAAAATTATAATATTACTCTTACATATGTTCCACACTAATAATTACTCTTTTAACTAAAAAAATTCAAAAGTAGTGGATATTGCGGTCCAGCCACAATCACCAGCAAGGATTGCTGTGCTGTCATTTCTAGAGCTAAACTTGATTTGCTTCTTGTCTAAAAGCTAAATCGTAATGCATTTGGCTTGTAAAAGAAGGGATGCAACTTGCTTGAAATTTCTCTTCAAGTTTAAAGGTAACAAGTTGATGGAAATGAAGCATTTCTTTTGCCACTTGATGCGTGTCTGATGGTGAAATGAGATTATATCGGGACTTGGGAAATGCTGTCTCGTTCAAATAAGATCGACGAGATCAAGAAATGAGCTAGTTTGCGTGATCCAATTTTGGAGTTGAAGTTCCAAGAAATTGGAGCCGAGTGAGTGAGTCAAACTCAAACTCACCAGTTAACATCTGATAAATGTTTTTTTTTCCAAGGATTACAACAGAATTGAGCTCACACTGTGACTTGTTTGGACTTGTTTCAAATGTCTGTCTCAGTGCACGTGCAAGGCAATTTTTATCTGCTGTGGTAATTTAATTTTTAGAATAAGGATTTATTTTTTTAATCTCTTTTGTCTAATAATCTGTTTGGGTGAAGGTAAAAGTTTTTCTGCCTGTTTACGTGAAAGTAAGATTACGATGTTTATTCACTGTCTGTTTACTGATTTATTCATGCTAGTATACTGAATTCAGCATGTGCGGCAGCAGTGGGCGGAGATTCGCGGGGGAGGGTGGTGCAAGTCCCGGCGGCGCGCGTCAACACCACAGGCCTGGAGGTAGCTGAGGTCGAGGCCATCTTGCTCGGCCTGAAGCTAGCAGCAGGGCATAGCGAGAGGTGGGTCGTTGTGAACGATGCCAAATGCTTAGTGCCGGTGGTCTTGGGTTCGTTAAGAGTCTCGCTCACCCACATGTCACCATTTCGAGTTCCGCAGCGATGGGCTCTTACCTTTTTCACAGGCTCTTACCTTTCATACTAACACCAAATGCATTCTTTAAAACCCTGTGGTGAAATTCAGGGAGACCCCAAGAGAATGAAAACTGGTTTTCTCACCGTGGATGTAGGTGGAACCTCGCCGAACCACGTGAATCCTGTCTTTCATCTTCTTATCTCTCTTGTTCTCATATTTCTTGATTTATTTCACCAAGAGCTATCTCCCCACATTGGCGAGCTGCTCACATTGTCAATGAGTATCGCTATCTCATCCGCGATCATGCGAGAGTAAGCTTGGAATTTGGAAGGAGGTCGAGCAACGCTGCAGCACACAAGATTAAGCACAAAGTCTGCATCTCCAACTCTATGGCAATTGGTTGTATGATTCCTTGCCTTCTTCCCTTTTCGATAAGTTTTACATCTTTGTGAGTAATCAGTGCTACATTGACCACGACCCTTCATTTGAAAAAATAAAATAAAAAGTATACCAAGCACATGCTATGCATATTAAGAAAAGACAAGAAAATAATTAATAATGAAATATAATTAGATGTAATGTTAATTAGTTTTAATCATAATTTATTAGTGTGTGTATAATGTATATATTATTATTTTATAAAAAATGATTTAATAAGATCATAAACATTAAGAGTATTAGTTTTAAGTAATACTTATCTAAATTTAATCATGATATAGTTTTGATAAAAAAAACATAAAAAATTATAAATTGATATTATCATTAACTTATCCCAAAAAAACATTTAGAACACAATTGATACGGTTACAATTTTAATATGATTTTCTCAATTATCAATGTTTCTATTATCAGAGGAGATAGACTTGTGTAATTTCAGAAGAATTCGAAGCCGAATGCTTCCTACTCAAATACAACCCTACAACATTCAAATATAAGATTCACTCCGTTGAAGTTGATTTACATTATTTCAAATAACTAAAAGTAAAAAATCATGCATTTTGAACACCTTTATTCGTCCTTTAAGTAGTCGCAAAATGGACGACTGAAATAGTGAGTTGGTTAATTTAACGATGTAGAATATTTGAAATCTAACAAAATATGGTGTGTGAGGATTTTTAAGTGTTTATCTCATGATGAAATGGTCAGATCTAGAATTTGTAGGTCTAAAAATATAGATCTAAGTAATATACTATTTTGACCCTCTATTTGTGCCTATTCGATGGATGGGCAAAAAGTATTCAAGATACATGATTTTTTATTTGTAATTACTTGAAATAATTTAAATCAACTTCAATGGAATGGATATTGCATTTGGATGTCCTGTATTTGAGTAGGAAGACTCGAATTCTTCCGGAAGGACGCAAATCTCTCTCTCTATGAATTTTTGGAGTTTCTTTTTTTATTTTGGCAGAGTTTAAATTTTAATTTCTAATTTTTTCTTTTTCTTTTTTAAGAAAGATGATGAAAGTCACCCTCCAGTCTATACACACACAACTATCACTAATTACCCAAATTAAAACTCGATGTTTGACAACTGTGAGGATTAAATCTAGAACCTCCCCCTTGAGAGGGAGGAGTATTTTCTACTTCTTAATTATAGGAAGATTTTACTAATTTTATATTTCATTGTCTACAATAGTATTATAAATAAAATGATAATATTTTTAAAGTAAAAGTTTGACAACAACAGTGATAGCCGAGTCAAATGGATTTTTCTTGAAAATTAAATTATAAGCATAAAAGGTGGAAGGTTAATTTCTCTGTTAACAAAGAGTAATAACATAAAAACGAAATTAATAAAGATAATTTTTAAGACAATTGGGTATCTATTCACAATCTATATGGTACAATGAACACTATTTGCAATTTCCCCATACTCTTCATGATGATGGTGGGCAAAAGCTTTAAATCACAAAAAGCTTTTAGGGAAAAAAAAAAAAATACTGAAAGTTCTCCTTATGTTATCTTTTAATGGACACAATCAGTCCAAATCCAAACCCTTTAGTGGACCCGACACCATGCATGTTGCCTTTAAATACGAGTACAGATGTTAATATCCAAACTCCATGATCCACCATTATTAGTAAATCAAGAGAAAAAGGGGTTAAGCTAAAAAAAAAATAGAGATTGGGGTGAAGACTTTGGCCTCCAACTAGATAAGGCTTTACCATTGTAAAGCATAACAAGACCTCGCAGCAACAAAATGTGCGCAGCTGTAACAAAAGGGACAGCAACAACAAGAAGGACAATGATGGCGAAAATGACGAAAATGGCGAGGGAAAAAGGAAGAGAAAGGTTGCGAACGGAGAAAAATGTGCAAAAGATTGATGCGTCAGAGATAATGCAAAAAGATTTAGGGTGAAATAAGAAATGTACGTAGCAATATAATTAAGATCGAACGATCAGTAAAAATAAATGCTCGTCTAAGAAATGAATGGACTTGCAATCAGACTCGGTATCAAGCATTGTGTCCTTTCATTGAGATCTATCTATTTGAAATATTAGACACGCATCCAACACGACACTTCTGTTTAACCGCGCTCTTGCTATTGACATGTGTTATTTAATACTTGCTCCATGTCAATGTACCACGTTGTATCTGTTGGAATTAAAGAATATAAAAGTGAATCTTTAAATTGAATTACGGCGAGATCCGTTGATCAAATCAATTGGATGATGGTTGGAATGTGTTCTCCTTCCATGGGGGATGAACGTGGTATATTCACATGTTCAATTCCGACTTCGAATGAATGAGATATTCAAGTCTAAAGATTGCCTAATTCAAAGTCAAAATGGGACTAAATGTAGCTAAAAGCATTTAGTCCCACATTGGCCATGGGATGGAAGTTTGTGGTGTATAAATAGAGAAAATTGAGAACAAAAGGCGTGCCCTTTGGGTACTTGGATTTTTCCGTGCGATTGGGAGGGAACTATGCTCGCACATGTGTGCGTGCATGCGCGCGCGCGCCGACTACGGTTCGACCGTACGGTGATTTGGTAGTGCTATCCAAATACCGTGAAGGAGTGTTGTATCTTGGGAGACCAGTGTCCATTATCCCACCAGATATTTGCCGACCTGGCCAATTAACCTCCCACCAGATATTTGCCGACCTGGCCAATTAGATTGTTGATATTTCCACCAGATATTTGCCGACCTGGCCAATTAGATTGTTCTAGATATTTGCCGACCTGGCCAATTAGATTGTTGATATTTCCACCAGATATTTGCCGTCCTGGCCAATTAACCTCCCACCAGATATTTGCCGACCTGGCCAATTAGATTGTTGATATTTCAGTGATCTTATCCACCAGATATTTGCGTTCCTGGCCAATTACATTGTTCCAATTAGATTGTTGATATTTCAGTGATCTTGTCCATATTTCTTAGATTTGTATCTTGAATTTTCGCCGCTTCTCCTTCTGCACTACCTCGCGAATGCACACAAATAGTGGCCCTTATCCGCAGGTCAACTTTCGCAGGTACAGCAGGTGCAACCACCGTGCAGGGGAATGTGGGCAACAGTGACCCATCCATCGTGATGGATCAAAAGTTGCAGAAAAGCGTCTCTCTCTTTTGAGAGACTGGATACATTGCGAAAAAAAATCCGATGTGGTGGTTGGCTTTCTTTCCATTTCTCTTCCTCTTTCTCTATCTTTTTACTGGAGACAGGAGAGTGGATGTTAGTGACTGAATTCAACCCTCCTCTTTTTGCAAACAGGTGATAGCTTTTGTTTTGGTGGGGTTGTTTGTGGGTTGGCTTCTTGACTGGTAGTTTTTGTTTTGATCATCTCTGGTTCAGTGAAAAAGGTGAGAAAATGACCACTGTTGCTCAAAAGAGGAAACCAACGGAATTCAAAAGAGACATCATGACGTTGGAGAAGGGAGAGAAATGGGGATGGATTCAACCAGAAGAGGGGGGGGGAATGTAAAACAGGATACTGCCCCCTCAAAGACTCAGATTGGGGGTGGCCACTCAGTGTGGTGAATGATTGATATTTTGGGACAAGCTCCAATAACTTGATTGACTCATTTATGCAATTCGTAGAGGATCAGTGCATAGCTGTGTCTACACATTCATATACATAACCAAGGAGAAATAACTGTCTTTTTTTTTTCTCTAGATGGAAGTTTTCCTGGTTTTTTTTTTTATTGCATAACAAGAATAAAATACAGCAACCTTCCATTTCCACAGCTCGAACTGGTTATAAACATCTTCAAATGTCCGCACCTCTTCTCCTTCTTCGTTCTTTTCCACGCGTTTAAGGATGAGTAACTAGATAAGCTCGAGTTACAAAGGAATGAGCAAAGTCTGCATTATTTCAATGTTGATTGAAGATTGCATTGAATTCTATTATTTTTTGGTATCAAGGAAATACATTGTAACACTGAAAAAGATTACATTTGATGGCTGTGGAAACTGAAGATACTGAAGAACATTGTCTCTTGCTCTCAAGTAGAAGCTCAAGCCGGTTGAAGGTTTGTGTGTCTACAATTTCTGTACATGCACAAATTACAAGTCAAATCAGCAGAGGGTGTACTCACAGTCAAGCAAGCGAGCGAGGATCTCTTGGCAGCTTGGTCGTTCGTTGGGTTCAGCCCAACAAGCTACAAAGGTCGTGTAATGAGATGTGAGGTAGGATGCAATAACTCCAGAAAGAATTATTTAGAAACACAACAATCTGGTACAAAATAATACCTGAGATCAGCTTGCCAAGGGGGCCTGTGGGGATCTCCAACCGTGTTCCTTCATTGGCGACAGCATACACCACCTACGAACATAAGGGTACATAGGATCCTTTCAGCACTAGTTTCTTCCTCTAAACTACCAGATATTGGTAGAAGAATAATGAAAATAGAAATAGGGCTTACTTGCACTGATGGTACACCTTCCCATGGCCTTTTTAGAGTGCAAAGCTCCCACATTATGACTCCTAGGCTAAAAATATCACATTTCTCAGTGAATGGCTCATTGCGAATTAATTCAGGCGCCATCCATTCAGGAGTGCCTGCGGACGAATTATCACTCATGGGATCATCTGTCATAACTCGTGAAAGTCCAAAATCACATATCTTGACAGTCCAATGTTTATTTACAAGGCAGTTTGCACTTTTCAGATCGCGATGGACAATTTTCATCCGATGAATGCACATTAAACCCCTGGATCACAGAGCGAAATTTTAGATATTCATAAAATATATCAAATTTATGACAGACATTGCAGGAGGCATACAGCATATGAACACCCTATTCAAACACAAGATCGTTCAATACATTTCCAACATAATTCCGATCCCGAATATGATACATTGCCTAGAAGTGATCTTTGCTGAATGTGCACACTGTAAGTGCATATAACAAGTTAAAGTTGCCACTTGCTTCACCATTAGGGGTGTGGACAAGTCAAACTCAATTAAGCTAACCTTGTTTGAGGTTGTGCATGTTTATTAATCAAGCGAGCCACGAGGGAGATTTTTAGATATTGAGCAGAACATGAGCTGTTCACAAGTGGCTTGTTTATTTGGCAGCCCTTAAAATTGACTCTTTCATATTGGTACCAAACATTTCTAATTGACTGAATATACATAATCCAAAACTTCTGCACAGGTCTCTTGTATTTCATTCTTAAACTCATCCAATAATGGTTGTCCTCCAATGGGTGTAACTACACTTTTTCTGAAAAAAATTGCTAATATATTTAAGATGTCACATAACAAGCTTACTCGAGCTGAACACGAGAAAGCAGGCCTATTTTGAATTTGGCTCGTTTATAAATTTAAACGAGCTAAAATCGAGCTAAATACCAAGTTACAAATGACAAGCAACCCATTCGTTTGACAGACCTACCACAATGTTCTGGAGATCAGCTAACAGTATATGCTTCCCCTAAGGCCTCGCTCGGGTGGTAAAAGGTTGGGTGATTGAGGGTGGTTCGATTCCTAGCTAAGTGCCTTGTTGAATCTTTCTTTGAAAAAACTGAAAATAGTGGTTATGTTGTATGATGATTGAATGTGCATATGAGACGGCATCAAAAGAAAAACTAGACTATCATAAAGAAATTCAATTATGTCAAAATGTTATCACTGAAACAGTCATAATTCATAAGGCTTTTTTTTTTGGTTGGGTTTTTTTTTTTTTTTTTTTTTTTTTTTGTGTGTGTGTGGGTACTGCACGATATTCTAATTTCTTGTACATTGTGGCAAAGGTACATGGGGGGGGGGGGGGGGGGGGGGGTGGTTTGTTTGAACAGGAACAAGTAACATGAAAAACATCAATAGAATAAGACTTCCACTAGACATTCAATTGAGGAAGAAGAGAATATATCAATAAGCAGGTTATCAAACACAAAACAATTAATAATGACGCCTATAATCCCAAAAATAAGAGATTTGGCCCATTACTTTCCTAAGGTAGATCTCTCAACAGTCTGTATCATCCTATCAAATTAAACAAGGAACAACTTGCAAAATATATCTGAACAAAAGAGTAATGACACCTATAATCCCAAAAATAAGAGATTTGGCCCATTACTTTCCTAAGGTAGATCTCTCAACAGTCTATATTACCCTATCAAATTAAACAAGGAACAACTTGCAAAATATGTCTGAACAAAAGAGGGTTGGGCTGATTAAATCTATTTGCCACTGAAAAGGAGCAAAGCACTGTTACCTTTGGACTACCTTGCATATATAGAGAGGTAGAAAATTCATGCATTAGTTGATACACATGTTGTACTTGTTGATTGAAAGAACTATGAATATGGGCTGATGAGGGATGTGCTTCCAACCATGATATTGAAGGACTTGAAGAATATCATATGTTGCTTATGAATTTATCACCAAAAAAGAGTTACATGCAAACCTCAGATATGTAAAGATTATGACTTCAGGAGTTAAATTCTAAGAACTCGTTATTCAAGGAAGAGCATAGAACAAATCTCATGAAAATGGAACCTATCCCAAATTTGCTAACCCAAATGAAGGTTCAAGAAACCCTAGGATCTCAAAATCAACTATTGCCATTAGCTTTATTAAAAATTTAGCAAAATTATGGAAGATATTTAAAAGATATATTTAGAAATGAGTGTTGGAATTACAAGATATCAAATACAGGATAGTATCTCCAATCCTATGCTTATGCAGAACCCTTGAGGTTTCACGGGCATCAAAGGGGTCCTAACACAGAGCCCACCTATTGGTTTTTTTTTTCACAGAAAAACTGAATAAAAGTCCTGCCACCTACAAATTGAATACTATATCAGTATAAGATTGAGCTTCTGGGGTTAACGCTTAATGCACTGGGTTTCCTACATCACACCATGAACATTTGAAATTTGTAAGATCCCTAGTGATATGGTAAAAGTTCACCTACAAATAAATTACTATATCAGTACAAGATTGATTCTGGAGTTAATGTTTAATGCACAGGGTTTCGTACACCTGACCATGAATCTGAAATTTGTAAGGATCCCTAGTGGTATGGTGGTGTAACTGTGTAGAAGGTATCAAATAGGAAGTCTGTGATACAGGTCATGAATGGTGAATCAGGTTGCAGAAACTCCCAACTGTACATTGTATATGCCTGTGACTTCAGGAGATGAGTATGCCACTTACTGATTGAAATTTCAATAAAAGTTCTCAGGATGGACATTCGAGAAGGTTATTCTTACCAAGAAAATTAGTTTGTGTTTTGGTGATCTGGAACTTATATATTACAAGTAACTGTCAGTCACTTTGAGAAGTAGAAAGACAAACAAATTGTTGATTTAAGGAGGCATCCATATGTTTCAATTCCATATCTATGAATATGACAGTATTTCAAGATGGCACAATATACATACCACAACTAATATAGCAAAACTGTTTCTATGTAGTATTTTGGAATTAAAGAATAAAGAGTTCCTTCAAATATTGAAGCTTTTTATCAAAGACAATCGAGGCTAAATGAGGAAAAGGCTACAATTATTAGGTTTATTTACCATCAAGGAGAGTTTTGCCTGATGGACCCCAGACAACTTGCCCCGATGTTGAAGGGCATGGAATCCGGATAAATACCTTGTGAATCTTGCAATGATGGGTTAAACCTAGAACAATTAGGTTCTTCCACAAGCAACTTGCTGTTTGATAACTGTGGTTATCTAAAATCATTAAGAAGTCCCTATTTCACGTTGTCAAAATTAGACTACGTTTGATTCATATTGTACCTTACGAAAGAAAATTCAATTCCCTGCACCTAATTGTCATTCCCCCTTTTCCAACAGAAGAGTTTTCTAGTCTAGAGGAATTTGCAATGTGACTTCCTCGCCGCAAAAACCACAAAGGCAATCTCCACAGCAATCAACTACCTGAGGCTTTATGGCAAGTCAATTTCTTACCAACAGTCAACTTGGTTCAGAATTCATTAACAGAAAACTGATATCAGATTAACTGGTTGACAGGCTTGAGCCTACACAGGCAAACTAACCTTGTACAATTGCTGCCACATGCCAGCACAAATGAAGGAAGAGAATATGCCAAACACACATATGATTGGCATGATCAGGTATTTTGGCAATGAAATTGAAACCAGAAAAGCAGTTGCTTTGCACAAGAAAATCATTGTATAACTAATAAATGACGAATGCAAAGAAAAGAGGGTACATTTTGTTTACCAATACTATTACTGATATAGGAAGAAAACCAAGGTAGCAGGTCAATTTTGAGCCTCAGTTGTCGACAGTCAACATCAGTTGTCGACAGCCCAATTTTGTTGTCGATGGGCAGCCTTCGATAGGGACTTCCTGAGAGTGGGCCATTACAGTCCTGTCGACAGACCTATTCAGCTGTCGACAAGCCTGCTGCGCAATAGGGTTTCAGACTTTGTTTAGGATTCTTTTTTGGGTCAGATTCTGATTGAATTTCTCTTTCTTTATTTTAAATTGTAAATTTAGATTTCTTAGATAGATTAGGATTCTTTTAATTCTTTGTTTTCTTTTAGAAAGAAGTATAGTTTCCTAGTGGGAGTAGTACTCTTTGTAAGCCTATATAAAGGCGTTGGTATTCTTTATTTTGTATTCATCTTTTATATCGAATATTGATGAATAAAATTGAGTCTTCTCTCCAAATTGCTCGTGAATTCGAGTAAATCGCTCGTGGATTCGAGTGCCGTGTTCGTGAATTCGAGCACAATTTCTATTGAAAGTATTCAGCATTCGTGGGCGCTAAAACGAGATCTAGTCGACATCATTCGTCTTTCCCGCTTCTCATGTCAAGTGGTATCAGAGCTTCGACAACTTTCAGGTAATGGCAGGAGACTATGAATTGCAAGGCCTTTTCAAAAGGATGGATACTACTGAAATGAGGGACCGCACCATAAAATCTACCTTGGATTGTTTGGACCAAGCGATCGAAAGAATGTCTTTCACGATTAATGATCGAAGTCTAGCAGATGGTACGTACTGAAGCAGACATGATCGATAATAATATCAACCACCACCACATCGACCACCACCAAAGTATCATCGACAACATCCTCAATTTACTGATTTTTCTTATGAAGAATTGTGAAGTCCCATCTATCACTACAATGATGATTATGAAGATGGAGGGCTGTTCTATGATAGGCAAAAGATGTTCGTTAATCCTAGCCCTAGTAGGAGAAGAGAATTTCTGAACCCTAATAAGAGAGACAGATTTTCTAATTCTATTCCTACTTTTAATGAGAGTCTTGATATTGAGTCAACCTTACTTTGGATCGATAAAATTGAAGGGTTGTTTGACATGGAGTATATTCCCATAGAAGATCAAGTCGAGTTTATCACCTACAAGCTTAAAGGAAGGGCAGCGGCATAGTGGAGTTAATTTCAAAACATCTACATGTACCAAGGTAAACAACCTATAAGAATGTGGAGACAAATGAAAAGATTTTTACAAGCCCATAGTCTTGCTTTGGAGGAAGAAGAGATGGAGAATCGATCCCAATCGTTCATGAGATCTTACCAATGGAACAAGATAGCCAAGCCACATCAGCAACGATCAATTGAAGAAAAGTCCACGAAAGGAGATACATCATTGATTGACCTACTTGCAACCGACAATCAGCCTATGCCACTTATTCCTAGTTCAAAGGAAGAGAAGCCACAACTCGTACCCATATGCAATCAAGGTGAATTCTTCGTGAAACCAAAGGAAGTAGAGCAAGGCATTGCTTTAGAATGAGTTTACCCAACTGTTAAAGTTCCCAAGGAGGTCAACAAGTCACCGGACGAGTACAAAGGAATTGGACACGACAAGCTTCCTGATGTATTACCGCCCATGAAAGATAATCAGCATCATGATATGTTTATTTTCTATAATTTCAAAGATCCTTTCCTACAGAAGGAGAATGCTCAAGATGAAAGTTTTCAATTCTTCAGGTTCATATCACCTACTATTGGTACATGGACGCAACTAAAGCATGGTTCCTCATTGAGCTACATGAATTATGATGAAAACCTTCAAGGCAGATCAAGGTCGTGGGATCAAACTTTATCTCAAGCAGAGTTTGTATACAACACGGTTCACGGTTCAAAGGATGTACAAGAGAAGGTTCAATTGAAGATTGAGAAGAACAATAAGAAGTATAAGACAACAGCTGACAAGAAGAGGCGAGAAAACTCTTCGAGAAAGAAGATATGATGATGGTGTATTTAAGGAGAGAATCTCACCTAAAAGGGTCCCTACCAAGCAGCTATATCCTAATAGGAACTCGAGGACGAGTTTTTTGAAAAGAGAGGGACTGATGTAGAAGGAGAACCAAGGCAGCATGCCAATTTTGAGCCTCAGCTGTCGACAATCAACACCAGTTGTTGGCAGCCCAATTTTGCAGTTGACAAACAACCTTCGTCAGAAATTTTCTGAGAGTGGAGCCACTACAGTCCTATCGACATGCCTATTCATCTGTCGACATGCCTACTGCGTGACAGGATTTCAGACTTTGTTTAAGATTCTGTTTTGGGTCAAATTCTGATTGGATTTCTCTTTCCTTATTTTAAATTGTAAATTTAAATTTCTTAGATAGATTAGGACTTTTTTAATTCTTTTTGTTTTTTAGAAATAGATATAGTTTCTTAGTAGGAATAGTACTCTTTGTAAGTCTATATAAGGACCTTTATCTTCTTTATTTTGTATTCATCTTTTATATCGAATATTGATGAATGAAATTGAGATTTCTCTCCAAATTGCACGTAAATTCGAGTTGTTATCTCTTGCTCGTGGATTCGAGTCAATCGCTCGTGGATTCGAGTGATGTGTTCGTGGATTCGAGCACAACTTCTATCTAAAGTCTTAAGGGTTCGTGAGCGCTAAAACGAGATCTAGTCGGCGATGTTCGTCTTTCCCGCTTCCCGCATCAATTACAATTACACCATCAAAAGTACAAAAGAAACTATACCAAATGGTGGCTCTAGCAGTGTTGAATTTTACCAACGGCACTACAAGTAGAGAAAAAAAAACTAGAGGAACAATGAAGAAAAAATATAACATAGGTAGAAGTGACGTGTAAAAGAAAAGGATGTATGGGAGCATGAGAAGTATTTTAAGCACACCTGCAGATATCACGAAGCATTTTCAGTCTTCTGCGCCAACTGAGCTTCTTTTTCTGCCCGCTCATATGTATCAGATAATATAAAGAGCCCATCTCCATGTACTCAGTAACCATTGACAAGTGAGGAGGTCTCATGCATGCGCCGAGGAATAAAATCACTGAACAAAACAGCACCAAACAGCTAAAAGATTAATTATATAAAAGGCATGTAAACATGCAAGTCTTTAGAGAACCACTGTATATAGTGAACAAAAAAAAAGATTAATGGCACTGTGAAATTCTTTATGGAATCAGATAGACACTAGTCAAGTCAGAGAGACGAGTATATTTGGATGAAGATGAATACCATTTGGATGTCGAAGGCGGCTGAAAAGCAAAAACTACGTGATCAGCAGAAGAGAATCGAGAAAATACAAAATAAAGTTTGTAGTGGCAATAACATGATACCTCAATATGGAAATTTCATTACAGAAATCTTCCATGTTCTCAGTGGTTAAATCTTGTTCAAGAAAAACTTTGATGGCAACATCTGTACCATTCCATATGCCCCGGAAAACTTCTCCAAAAAAACCTGAATATAACAAACAATCCCTGCTTAAATTTTGCTACTTATTGATCGTAGCATGTCCACAGTATGCTAATAACAAGTTAATAACCGAATTAACAATAAATACATTCTCCACTCTCGAGCACTCTCAAGGACAGAGATAATGCACAAGTAATGAAAAGCTTTAGGCAGACTACTATCAAGGAATTAAGAACCCCAAAAATGTTACTATAATCTTCTCATTGCAAATCTCGATTCAGATGCAAACATGAATGCTTCCCTGCAACTATTGAGGATTTTGAGTAGCGCATGTTGTGCCAGAATGTCTGCACCACTCCATGATTAGTATTCATATGCTATATCAAATGTAGAGAGAGTAGACAGTTTTAATGTGTTGTGATTCTTGAAATTTATTGTTGGTGCTATTAAAAAATAATATTAAATTATTAAATTATAAGGCTCTCCCAAAATTGTTTAATATTACCCAGTACAGAACACTCCAACTATGAAGACCCTCCAGGCCTCCACAGCAACAGCCGGAAACCATACATGATACACTGAATAGTATCAAGTTCGATCTGAAGAATGTTTTCAAAAGGCAATTAAGCGTTAGTGTTGCACATAAAGCATAACATAAACTAGAGACACGTAGAGATGGATTTGCAGTGGACATTAGCTTCAAGCAACAAACCCCAGGCCTATCCTTTTAACATAATGTTAATTGTAACCACTACACGCGTTGAGGATTGAGACTCAGCTATTAGGCATCTGTAACGCCCCGATCATGTGGGTACGGAGACGTTATTGCGACGTATATACACATATATACGCTAAACATCAGTACAGGAAAGAATCAGAGTACGAAAGTATGTGGTACATTATACATTCCAACATATGAGTACAATTACAAAGTTATCACAGAATATACAAGAATATTACATCACTGATAGGCGCAAATGCGAGAATACAGGGAGATACAACTATGAACAGTACAAAAGGCGCTCACGAGTTATAAAAGAAAAACTCGAGAGACGAGCAGGGGGCCTGGAAGGATAGGGTCTCGAACTGATCTACCGCTACGCAACTCTGATCAAGGTTCTAAATATCGGATATTGAGATCTTATCGGATGGGCATTTTTCATATCAGATATCGGATATCGGGGGAGATATCAGGGATACGTGCGCATATCGGGCGTTCATATCAGACACTATGTATAATGAAATATTGATAACTAAAAGTTAGTTAGAGTCACATATATCATCTACCTAATAAAAATGATGTAATATGCTTGCAAAGACAATAAAAAATAATGTACAATTGCAAGCAGTCGTGCAATAAATAAGTTTTTCCATATCGGGCGATATATCGGGCGATATTTCAAATATCGGCCGTTTTTTTGCTGCAAACGATATGGCGAACGATTTCCCCATATCGTATCGACAGCAGAAGAAAAAGGAGATATCGGACGATATCTCGGCCGACTCGGCCGATATTTAAAACAGGGACTCTGATCAACAGGAAGTCCATCAAGGTTCAAACTCCAAGATCTGAACATACAGGTCTAGGGGAGTCAGAAACTCTTCAACGAGTGGTAAGATGAGTGTCAAGTGGCGTGCATAGATAAGCGCACGTGTATTGACCAATCTGAGTAGAAAAGCCTGTATTAAAAATCGTGTTGTAAGCACAGACAAACAGGAGCAGACAAAGAGACATCAAGTAAAGTAAATGTGACAAAACCAATTATACAGGCCCAAATTACTAATCCGTGAGATTAGTACGTTGAAAGAATAATCCAAATGAGGAAACCCTCTCATATATACTCTATACCTCACGTCACCGTATCTGAGTTCATATAATCCGAGTTGACTCCTAAACTAAAAAAAAGCATAAAATCGATAAAACCGATAAAAATCGATAAGACTGATAAAATCGAATGCGGGCAAAACCAGTCGTACAAGCTAGATTTACGGCTTCATAAGACTAGTACGTCGAAGGAATAATCCAAACAAAGAAACTCATCTATATACGTTATGCCTCATGTCACCGTAATCCGAGTGTATACAACTCGAGTTGTAAAATAACACGATGAATTATTAATTAGCATCTTATTATTACTCATCCTACCCATATATCTAGGTGAGTGTCCTAGCGTCCCAATACACATACATCCATATATGAGTAAGTTGAGATTATTGAAAACCAACGATCGTGCCAACGAACAATATTTACAATGGGTCCCGTGCATGCCCGGGACCACGGTTCCAGGGTGTTCCATCGCTGGTATACGTAACCGGCCACAAGACGTACAGTAGGTGGGTCTTATTTATATGCCAATTTAGGAAAGTAACAGGAAAGAGGATGTCAGCACACCCCTCGGAACACATGGAGGCCCTCAGGTAGAACCGGAAGTTGGGTTGTACAACATACCTAATACCGCTGTAAACACAAACAAATATTGATATCCATCGATTTTCCTCGACCTGATGTAAATTGTCCTTTTTATAATTTATTATGTAATTATCAGTGTACGGGAATGAGCAAGAGCGTGTCAGAAATATCAAGAGTACATGTGTACTGAAATACAGGAGTGTTTGGAGTGTTTCCAGGAGATCAGGTATTACGTTCCTGTAACGTGAAAATCATGAGTTAAGTGATAGCAGGTGTCAGGTGATAACAGGCAGGTGCCAGATGTCAAGTAATAACACAATAAGTGTTAGCACATCAAGTGAGAGCACGTCAAGCGATAACACATCAGATATTAACTGTCGAATAATACGATACAGGAAAACAATACCGATACAAGAGATTGATACGAATACCGAAAACATGCATTTTTGGGAAAACAGTATAAGAGTTTCAAACTCTTCATAACTATTAAATAAAGAATAATAGTTAAATTGTCAAGTAGGCAAGTGGACAAGCAAGCATCCAAGCAAAGCTGGAGCAAAGCTAGCGTACAACGCTAGATGCTATCATGTTCGGCGTGGCTACCACTCGCGGCACGGCTAAACACACATGACGGGGCGAGCGTTTGAACGCTATACTATCACGCGTGGCGAAGCCGCTCTCACGTGTGTAACAACGCTCGAACAGAGTTAGCGGCAAAGCGCTAAGCGCTAGGTCCGCCTATCAGGCGTAGCTAAGAGACTTGACGGTCAATGCGTCCAAAGGGCTGTAAGGAGACCATAAGCGCACTCCCGGTAACTAACACGAAACCGAGAGGGTGCAAAGAATAAAACCTATTGGGTAGCCAGCTCGAAATGTGGGCTATACCTGCAACATGCACTAGTGTTGGTATCAAATACACGCATATAACAGATAACTAAACTATCAGTACAGTGGTAACGCCCAGAGGCTGAACAAGGCAGAAATAAATTCAGCGAGCAGACAAATGAACAATCAAGTGGAGTTAAGAAAGGCTGAAGCGAAGCTAGCGCACAACGCTAGATGCTATCATGCTCGGAGTGGTTACTGCTCGCGGCGAAGCTAACGCACGCGTGAGGTGGCGGGCAAACCGCTCCGCATCACCCGTAGAAGCCGCGCCCACAGCATAATTACACCTAGACAGAGTAAGCGGTAAAGCGCTGAGCGCTATGCTCGCCTACCAGACGGGGTCGAAAGACCTGACGGTCTGAGCGCCCAAAGGGTTGTATGGAGACCATAAGGTCTAAGCGCACTCCCGGTAGCTACCACGAAACCCAGAGGGTGCAAGGAATAAAACCTATTAGGTAGTTATCCTGAGAAGTGGGCTATACCTGCAACCTGCACCAGTGTTAGTACCACACGAACACACATATAAATATGATAATAACTAGACTATCAGTGGAGTGGTGAAACTCGTGGAGTGGTAATGTTCGGATGCTGCGTGTAGAGCCCAGAGGCTAACAACCACGAAGGGTCAACCACACATGATAATAGAGCAGATAACACAACATATACAAGTACAGTAATTAAACTACGCTATTACAAACATTTGTCGCATCGAAACTCATCCATCACACCGGTACAAAATACATGTCCACACACGAATACAAACATAACACACCAGTATAATACACGTGTCCACAACATAGATACAATTACACTCCAGAAATACAATAAACACAATAAACAGCCATCGAAGCGGGGTACCTAAATAAAGTGAGAACACTCGCTTAAAAAAATCTACGAAAAATCTCACGAAATCTCGGAGTCCAAAACACGTTCGCGTGCCACCAATATTTTAAAATATATATTTTAGGGAGAGAAACAAGAGACAGAACTGGGGAAGAGAGAAATAAGAGAGAGAACTGGGGGAGAGAGAGGCAGCAGCCAAGGGCCATGGTCCCACGGCCTGGGCCTGGGCCGGGCCTGGGGCCAGGAGGCACCGACGGAGGAGGGGCCGCCGGTGGTGGCCAGAGGGGCCGGCGGCGCGACCTGGCTTTATGGAGAAAGGGGAGAGAAGAGGGAAAGGAGGAGGAGAGGGAGAGGGAAGACTGGCCGGCCAGGTGGCACGCCGGCTGCTTGGGGTTGGCCGCCGGTGGTGCGGCCAGGAAAGGGTCCGGGAAAAATAAAGAAAGAGGGGGAGAGGGAAAGTAGGAGATGGAGGTGGTAGAGTGAGTGGTGGTAGAAATTAGAGGTGGGTGGTGATGGAATTGCTGGAGCGGAAGTGGAAGATGGTGATGGTGGGTGGAGGAGATGACGGTGGTGGTAAAATTGGTGGTTCATGGTGATGATGGAGGTGGAAGTGGAGTTGGGTGGTGACGGTGGTGGGGAAAGGAGTGATGGTTATGAAGGAGGAGGTGGAAGATGGTGGTGAATGAGATGGCAGGAGTAGGGGGTCGTCGGTCGACCGTGGCTCGTCGGGGGTGGAAGTGGTTGGTTATAGAGAGAGGGAGAGTGGGAATAAATTGAGGAGGGAGAGAGTGAGAATGAGAGGGAGAGAATAGAGAGAATTAGAGAGATTAGGGGGGAGAGAGAGGAAGAATTTGAGAGGGAGACGACGAAGCTCAGCGTTGCTGTCCAGGAGAAGAAGGAAAAAGAAAAAGAAAGGAGAAAGAAGGAAAAGAGAAGAAAAAGGAGAAGATACTTTGGGGGGGGTTTGTGGTGGAAAAAAAAGTGAAAAGAAAAAGGAAAGGAAAGAGAAAGGAAAAAAGGTGGTGGTGGAGAAAAATGGAAAAAGAAAGGAAAAAACAGGAAAAAGAAAATTATCAGGATAAAAATCTTAAATCTGAGAAAACACTGAAAAAGCCAGAAAAATAGAGTAACTTGGAAAGGTTCACAAAATTCACAAAAAAAGAGAATATTATAATAAGAACCATGGTTAAATCATATTCAAGAAATTCAATCTCGTTTTCAAATTAGAAATCCTGATATCTACCGACAATACCGGTCGATACCAAATCCCGTCGATTTTTGATAAATTCAGAAAAAAAAACCTAAAAAATGCTTAAGATAGAAAATGTGATTCTGAGAAATAATGTGAAAGCAGTAATTAGAAATTCAACTCCATTTGAAAATGAAAAAGCCGAGAATCGATTGGCGACACGGGTCGATACCGATTTTGAAGATTTTGTAATTTAATTCAAAAAATTCAAAAAATCATGAAAAATATAAAATATTAGAAGGCAGTGTTTGAAACTGAAACTGATCAAATCTGATTGTCAGAAATGTCAATCAAGTAGTACGTTGGGATCAGGTCCCCGGTTCAGACTAGGACCGACTTTGAATCTAAAAATCCGGATAATACCAAATGATAATATAAATAATCATACAACAAAAATAAATATGAGGAAATCAAAAGAATACAATTGAAAAATCAGAATACGTATCTGAGTATATTCCGGGAACGGGGTGTTACATTCTACCCACCTTACAAAAATTTCGTCTTCGAAATTTTGATAAGGGGAAGATGAACACAGAAAAAAGGAACAAAAATTATACTAATTAAGATATGAATAACTAAGGGTTACGCTAATGACCGACTGATCAATAACCTCAAGACCTAGACATTTTCTGCACTTCCTGCCATATAGAAGTTTGAACGGTACCATATTAATACAGACTGATAACTGTTAATAAGAAAATTTTGCTAGATGATTCGGTGTGTCTGAGAGTGGTAAGATAAGCTGAATATAAGAAAAAGTCCCTAAACTTTCCTGAAGACTTTAACAGAAATGCGATCTGAATCCCATGTCTCTGTTCGACACAATAATAACTGAAATACCGTGTAGCTGAACTATCTCTCATATAATTATCTGCCAGAACTTCCGTAGACTGACCCATTCTGAGTAATATGAAATAAGTTGACTACAGAACAGGCCAACTTTTACCGTCTAAATTTCCATTGGGCGTAAACTATTCCTGACAAGGGATCTATAATAAGTTTACCAGACATTTCACATGTTCTTTATCACTCTGGAAATAGACCATAATATTAAAAATTAAAAAAACCTGATAATTGATCACAATTAAAATAAAGAAAGACAATAATGATGAATTCTGAATGTTCGACGTCAATTTCTCTGAAAAACATAACTAAGAACTCATAATAAGTGCCTCTTGAATGATAACACGACTCTAAATTAAATATCTAGAGAATATTGAAGTCTTGCAAGGTTAGCCGAATAGATTGTCAACAAAGATTATGACAAGTTAGTTCAGATGCAGCGAAAAAAACCTGATTCACTAAGTCCATGCAACACGCTGACGGAAGAAATCTGGGGAACGAGGTTAGAACACTAAACTCTGACGAAACTAGCCATGAGCGAAGTCAGGGTTAGGTGGGGCCATTGCGTAACACAGTGTCAGGCGCTAAGCAATAGGGTGCGATGGAGCTAACGCTCTGTAAGGCTCGCACTTGACTAAACTCATGCAGCGAAGTCAGCGTGTAACACAGCGCTAAATGTTAAGCGTCAACGTGCAGCAAAACCCACGTCTGGTTGAGCTCGTGTGGTTAGAACACAGCTCTCGCTTGACGAGGCTAGCGGGGTTCATAGCTCATCAAATCCATAGACTGCTGGACGTTGTGGCTCCGAATGACATGATTAAGAATTCACAATAACCGAAATGAGTCCTAATTGCTGTCTTCTGGATGTCAACTTTACGACAAATCACTTCTGAAGATTCCTGAACTCCGTGAAGTTGATAGAAAGATTATGATTACTGGAATAATAAAGAGAATACCATGGCTCTGTTTGACAGAAGTTCTGAATCTGGAAAACTGTTTTACACCGACGCCTTTCGTGTAGTGATATAGTCTATCTAATTACATAAGTGATAACTACCCTACTTTCTATATTGATCCCTGTGATGTGTCCATACGTATAAGATTAGAATATGAAGCCGAAGAACTATCCGATATAAGACAATACGATATACAAGAATCGAAGAATGCCAGAATAGGCTGAGATAGGCACATCTGTCATGTCGCTACCTCACTAGTCTAATCAAAGGAAGAATGATCAAGAAGAAATAGATAACTCTGCACTTGTAGTTGGATTGTATAATCAGGACTTATGCATTCCAGTTGTAAATTTTTTACCATAAATTTGCCGACTGGTTGTACTATGGATATGAGAGCTTAAGCTCTGATACCATCCTGTGACACCCCGATCCCATAGGTACGGAGACGTTACTGTGACGTATATATACAGGTCAAAAATACCCTCACATATACGCAGATAGTGATACAGTCTATGTGATTACATAAGTGATAACTACCCTACTTTCTGTACTGATCCTCGTGATGCGTCCATACATATAAGATTAGAATGTGAAGCCCAAGAACTACTTGATGTAAAACAACACGGTGTACTAGGATCGAAGAACGCCAGAATAGGGTGACAGAACCACATCTATCATGTCGCTACCTCACTAGTCTACTCATATCTTAAGTTGGTATAAAGACTACGAAAGCTGAAATAAAAAATAGAAGGGATTCAGGAATCAAAGGAAGAATGATCAAGAAGAAATAAATAATTTTGCATTTGTAGTTGGATGGACAAATTTTTGAATTAATCCTTATTTTAAAAATAATTATAAAATAAACCCCCACCAAAAATAATTGTAAAAACAGACCTCCCTCTGCCACATTGGCGCCACGTGGCGTCAGCATGGATGTTTCAGAGAAGTCCGGCCTTGGCAA
Source organism: Agave tequilana (assembly GCA_038442645.1). NCBI lineage: Eukaryota > Viridiplantae > Streptophyta > Magnoliopsida > Asparagales > Asparagaceae > Agave > Agave tequilana. The sequence goes on along the minus strand of JAVJIF010014122.1, from coordinate 94,471 downwards.
GGCCGGACTATTTTTCTGAGGAAAAAAGAGTCTAGCCTTGGCAAGGCCGGACTTTTTCTAAAGAAAAATTAGTCCGACCTTGGTAAGGCCGGACTTTCAGTTGTGCATTGTCAAAAGTCCGACCTTGCCAAGGCCGGACTTTTTTCCTTCAACAATTTACAGAACTTAGAAGTGCAGCCTTGCCAAGTTTGCACATCTAGTTATAACAAAGCCCAGAAACTGCAAACACAGCAACCACCAGAAACTGCAAACACAGATTTCTGTACAATACAAAAAAAAAAACGTCCCAACTCAATCCAATCTCAACACATCTCAATCTCAATATATCTGATCTACAATCTTAATCCAACTCAACATATCAACCCACAGACTCGATACACAATATATCAAAGCACATATTCAAACTCAATCCAACACATCAATAAAACTATATTACAAACTCCAATACACAAACTCAAATCTACAACATATCAATACACAAACTGAAATCAACACAAACTAATATATCATGTAAAACTTCCAACAATCCCATATCATGTATCATATCATATATCAATTTAACACACGTATTTCAATTATACAAACAAGATAATGCACATCTAATTCTACGACGTCCTCGACCATGACCATGATCACGTGCAAGAGTAGTCTGGGAGGCAGGCTGTATATGTGATGGTCCTGTCTCCTCATTTCCTCGATGCCGTGTACGTCTAGCAACGGGCTAAGAACGTCATGCCTCTTCCGGTGGATGTCTAACACATCGTGTATATGTAATCGGTTGTCGCGGCGGATGTACTTGGCGTGCATACTGACTCCTCCCTACCACCCTCTCGATGAAAATCTGCATCCTACGGAGTATCGAGATCCTCTGATCCTACGGAGTATCGAGATCCTCTGACTCTCGTTCTCCAAAGCCTCCGCCATATAGTATCCATGGTGATATATCCCTCAATTTGTATCATGCATTTTAATATAAACACATCAACATATAACAATTAAAAACTTATGTAAGAATAGTGTTAAAAATATTACCAACTCCCGCTCATATACCCCAGAGGCTGGTAAGTTGTTGGCGGATCGACACTCCGAATAATCCAGTGGCGAGTGATCCCCCAATACTGCCTCATATACTCAGATCGATCGATTAATGGATGTCTCTGATTCTGAACATTATCGGCTCGATATGCCCACTGGTCAATAAGTGTCGTGTGAAAGTGTGCCCAATCGATCTGACGCTTGTGGTCCACCTTAGGTAATTGCTCGATGGGCTCACGTATATGTTGATTGTGGCCGAACTGACGGAGCACTCTGTCGGGAATATGCATCTCCACAATCTCAAAACAAGATATGAACCATCGCCAGGATGATTATGTTTCCCCTTCTACAACTACAAAGGCTAATGGGTACAATCCACCATCCGCATCCACCCCTGTGGCAATTAGCAATATCCTTTGTATTTTTCATACAAATGTGTACCGTCAATGCTAAGAATTAGACGACAGCATGGGAAACCTTCAATGGACGGTCTAAAAGCCCAAAATACACGACTAAATCGAACCATTGGATAAGACATCCGATAGAAAAATGTTGCAATTACAGTACCCGAATTGCTTGATTTCAGTGCCTGCAAATATTGAGGTAATGTTTCATACGACGATTCCGAATCTCCAAATATTTTCTTCAGTGCTTGCCTTACTGTATGATATAGTGATGTGGCATCTAACTTCAATATAATCTATAATATAACCAGGAGTCATATCAAGCTTTTTCGTCACCATAGGAAGAATCACATTGCACACAAAAGATGCGGTTGCTTTGCGTGATTAGAATTTTGTAAAAGTTGGCTACATGTATACTCTTCTATATATTTTTTGATTATGAAGTATCCACCTGAATTCTTTGAAACAGAGGCATGCAGTCCCTATTGATGTAAAACTACCTGGATCGCAATCACCTTCAAATCGGATTTGGGTTTCCACCCCTTGCACGGGCTTCTCACCCTAAACTCGAGAGCAGAACTCAAGAATTTAACACAATAATTTGAGAAAAAGTTTTTAATCATTCATTCATTAATTCATTCCAATAGTTTAAGGGGCCTTATATAGGCTTTACAAAAGAGAACTACTGGAAAATAACCGATGTGGTACTAAACGTCCACAAAAGAACAAAAATAAAAGGAAAACAAATAAAGCTAAAAACAACTGCTATCAATAAAGCCTGAAACAAGTCCCATCTAAAGCCATAGAAGACCAGCGCGTTGCCTCCTGAAGTATACTCGATCGAACCTGCTCCTGGGCGGTGGCATGATGTCCTCATCAATTCCCCCCGGGTGGAAGGAACTCGACCCTGTCGAGTGTGGGGGACAGAACTGCTGTCTGTTGTGATAGTGCTCCAGTCGATCAGGATCAAGATGCTGGAGGTCTTCCTCAGTAATTCAAGAATTTTCTGAATCAGGTTTTCCCGTCCACTTAATGAGATAGCGTCTCGTCCCTCCGTCTCCAGTAGAGATAATCTGATCATCCAAGATAGAATCTATATGTTCTGTTGCATAGGACATTTTAGGGGGAAGTGGAGGTAGTGGGGGGCTCTCAGAAAGAAGGTCTCGGCTTGGCTCATCAACAAATGGATCAGAAGGGGTATCAAAAGTACCTCGATATGGAACCAAATCCCCAACATTAAAGGTGCAACTAATGCCAAAGTCAGGTGGGAGATCCACCACATAAGCATTTGAATTGATTTTCTTAATAATCTTGAATGGCCCTGCACTTCGCGCGTGTAATTTCTTCACGGTTCCTGGTGGAAACCGTTCGGGTCGCATGCGGACCATCACATAATCTCCGACATTAAAAGACCTTAATCGGCGATGTAGATCTGCAGAAGCTTTATAATCAGTATTATTTTTCATTATCTTGTCTCTGACTTCCTCATGTAATGCACGGATATGGGATGCAAATGCTGATGCGGAGTCTGATACCCTAGAATGATGAGCCATGGGAATTAAATCAATGGGTTGCCTGCGCTTAAAACTGTTTACTATTTCAAAAGGACTGAGACCCGTAGTCCTATTGACAGATCCGTTATATGCAAATTCAGCCATGGGCAAAATGAGATCCCAAGTTTTTAAATTTCTCCGACTAGACACCTGAGGAGATTTCCTAGCGATCTGTTTACCACCTCGGTTTGACCATCTGTCTGTGGGTGAAAGGCGGTTGAGAATTTCAGTTTGGTGCCCATCTTATGCCAAAGTGTTTTCCAGAAATAGCTAACAAACTTAATATCCCTATCAGACACCATGGTTTTAGGTATCCCGTGCAACTTTACGATATGATCAAAGAATAAGACAGCAACTCGAGACGCATCTGAGGTCTTGGAACACGGGATGAAGTGAGCCATTTTAGAGAATCGGTCAACTACCACTAGGATAGAATCATGCTTTTTGAGTTTTAGGCAGTCCTAGTATGAAGTCTAGGCTCACGTCTTGCCAGGGGCAATTAGGTACAGGAAGAGGAGTGTAAGGTCCGGCAATCTGCTTTTGTTGTTTGGCCAATTGACACGTGCGACATTGGCTAACTACTTTAGAAACATCTCTTTTCAGACTCGGCCAGTAGAATCGGTGTTCAACGGCCTCAATTGTCTTGTTCTGACCGAAATGTCCCGCCAGACCTCCAGCATGCAGTTCCCAAGAGAGAAAATCCCTGAGGGACGTACGGGGAATACACAACTTACGGAATCGGAAGAGATAACCGTCTTGAAGGAGAAAACCGTACATCTCACGAACAGGGCCGTCTCGTAACGTGACATAAATTTTCCCAAAATCGGGACATGATTCATACTCCTCTTTTAATTTCTCAAATCCAACCACTTCTGTGCTCATTGCCACCAAGATCGTGACACGTCGACTCAGCGCATCAGCGACCTTATTCTCGATGCCTGCTTTATGTTTGAGAACAAAAGTGTAATCCTGCAAGAACTCCACCCATTTGCTATGCCTCGCGTTTAATCTCTTCTGGGAGTTGAGATACCTTAACGCTTTGTGATCTGAGTACAACACGAATTCCTGTGGCAACAGATAATGTCTCCAGTAGCGCAACGCCTGTACAACCGCATAAAATTCTTTATCATAAGTGGAGTAGCGTTGACGGGCATCATTTAATTTTTCGCTGAAATAAGCAACCGGGTGGTTTTCCTGACTCAGTACACCACCTATTGTTAGTCCCGATGCGTCACAAGTTACTTCAAAAGCTTTTGAAAAATCAGGGAGACGCATTACAGGAGCTTCCGTCATCTTCTTTATTTCAGCGAAAGCTTTGGAGGCAGCAGGAGTCCACTGGAACACCTCACTCTTTAAACAGTCGGTGATAGTTGCCATGATAGCACTAAAATTCTTGATGAACCGACGGTAGAAAGTGGCTAACCCGTGAAAGCTTCTGACTTCCCTAATCGTCCGGGGTTGTGGCCACTCGGTTATTGCCTTCACTTTCTCAGGGTCTGCGGAAACCCCCTCGGAGGAGACCACAAATCCTAGGAAGATAACCCTGTCTATACAAAAAGCACATTTTTTTGGATTTGCATAAAATTTCTCAGCATGGAGTGTGCAGAGGACTTGCCTCAGATGACCCACATGTTGCTCCTGGGTTTGGCTATAGATCAGTATGTCATCAAAATAGACCACCACGAACTTACCGATAAACGGTCGAAACAATTGGGTCATTACTCTCATGAAGGTGCTTGGAGCATTGGACAGTCCAAATGGCATAACCAACCATTCATATAACCCGTCTTTAGTCTTAAATGCGGTTTTCCATTCATCCCCGGGTCGGATTCTAATCTGATGGTACCCGCTCTTAAGATCAATTTTGGAGAAGATTGTGGCACCTGACATCAGATCCAGCATATCATCAAGACGGGGAATGGGAAAACGGTACTTGACGGTAATTTTATTGATTGCACGACTATCCACACACATACGCCATGTACCATCCTTCTTTGGCGCCAAAAGTGCGGGAACCGCACATGGGCTCAAGCTCTCTTTGATGAACCCCTTGTCGAGTAGCTCTTCTACTTGCCGTTGTAATTCCGCATGTTCAGTTGGGTTCATTCTATAGTGGGGCAAATTTGGTAAAGTTGCTCCTGGGACTAAGTCAATAGCATGTTGAATATCTCGCATAGGGGGCAACTCACCTGGAAGATCTTGTGGGAGGGTTTCGGAAAACTCCTCCAGAATTGGCTTGATGTGCTCAGGAATCTGCTCCTCGATATCCCGGCTAGCCTCTCGAGCCACGAGAGCATAACAAGTAGAACCATCCTGCAAGCTCTTTTCAATTTGATCGTGGCTAATCAAATTCATTTCCATCTTACCTTTGCCCTTATCAACCCTTTTTTTTGGATTTATAACGCCCACTTTATCTTTCCCTTTATCAGCCTCTTTCTCTCGGGTTGGCGGCTTCGGTTGATTTGGCATAATCTTCACCTTTTTCCCATTATGGACGAACGAACACTGGTTGGTACGTCCATATATGGTCACATCTAAGTCAAATAACCATGGTCGACCCAAAATGATATGACCTACATTCATGGGAAGTATGTCACACCACACATTTTCTGTGTATGTGGCAAACTGGATGGGAATTTGACATCTCTCTTGAACATCGATAGATGTAGCATCGATCCATGTAACCTTGTAGGGGTTTGGATGCTTCACCGGTGTCATCCCCAAGGTGGTGATTAACTTTGACGCCACAGCGTTGATGCAGCTGCCACTATCCACTATTACCTTGCAGTTCTTATTGCCAATTTTCGTGCAAGTTTGGAATATGGCAGTCCTTCTCCAGTCGTTGAGTGGTTCAGGCTGGGTTAAAGTACATCTAACCACTCCTAATTGGGTGCGAGCTACATTAGGAGGTAAGCTCGTCATTTCCACAGTTCGGATGCACCCATTAAATTCATACTCTTCGACAGAGGCATCTGAGTCATCGTCTTGTTGGTGCACCACTTCTTCTCCATCATCCTCTCCTTCTATATCTTCAATGGGAACTTCGACAAAGAGGGTTTTGGTTTGACTCGGGCACTGGCTGGCAAGGTGACCATACCCTTGACACCTGTAGCATTGGGTTCTAGGGTTGACTTTTCCTGGTTCACTTACCGTTCTCTTCTCGGATACAAAGGGCTTTGCACCAGAAGGACCTGCTGGTTTGACGCTAGAGGAACTGGAGGCAGGTTTACTTGGGGTAGGAAGTGTTCGGTTGAAGCTTGGCTGGCCAGTAGTGGTGGTTCTAGAGTTTCGGTTAAAGTAGGATCCTCTAGACTCATCTAAGTCGGTGACTAGCTGATATGCCTGTTCTAGAGTCGTGATGCCTCGAGCAATAAGCTCTCGGCGATAATCATCCCTAAGACCGGACCTAAACCTAGATAGGGTCTGTTCGGGAGATTCTAACTCAATAGCTCCACACCGATTCAGATATTCATCAAACTTAGCAATGTAGTCAGCAGCTGATTTGTTTCCCTGGGTCCATCGATTCCATTTGTCCAACAATTGTTGACTGAATGATGGTGGAACATACTTCATCATAAGCTTCTCTTTCATGCTTTCCCAAGTGTCCACGGGGTCTTCCCTTCTGTACCTCATCATCCTCTCTAAATTTTCCCAGTATTGCCCAGCTTGTCCTGTTAACTTCATAACGGCCAATCGAACCTTTCTTGACTCAGACATGTCATGCCAACGAAAATATCGGTTCATACCCAACTGCCAATCTATATAGACCTGAGGGTCTAAACGCCCGTCAAAGAGGGAGCATCAACTTTAACGCTCCTGATATACTGGGCATCGGTATCAGTTATTCGGTAAGGTGGGCCTCGCTCACGCCTAGGAGACCTACTGTCATGGCCTCGCTCACGCCTAGGAGACCTACTGTCATTTCGAGAACCCTCATCATCCCTGATTCTTCTCCTATTGGTTTCTAGCCTACCAATTCTAGTTGCTAGATCCCTACAGTTGACATCAACCTGATCCTTAACTTCTTGTAGTTGCCTGTCCATGCTCTCTATCTTTTGTAGGATTGTGTTCAGGGTATCATGAATGCTAAGGTCCATTGGTGCTGAAGTTTCGCCTATAGAGAAAGTTCTACCACTTCTAGTAGGCATGCAAGATTCTCGCTGACCCTAAATGCAAACTGTCCTTAGGATATAAATGTTATGCAGGAGGAGTCAGAGATTAGAATGGTGAAAGATAATACCAATTTTAAGCTAATGAGACTAACACGTGATTAAGAAATTGTAATGTGGAGACAGTGATAAAACACGTGCTGATACAGTTAATTTTCAAGATTAATCAAGTAACCACAAATTCAAATTAATTTAGTTGCACAATTAATATTAGGTCGGTTACCACTCAAGATCAGAATCACACAACTCGCTTATGTAGTGGGCAACAGTCAATAAATTCTATCATGCGACAGATTGGAAGGACTAGCTATTTAAATTAAATGGCAGGAAAAACTGACAGAATATTCAAAGTTACCTGGGACGACGACCGTAACTCAAACCTGACCGATGCTGCTGTAGTCGCGTGGTACTGATCGTCACGAAACCAATGCCTCGAAAACGGGTCAATTCGGACTTGAAACGAGTCCGGAACGACCTCTGGAAGATCTGGTCTGTATCTGAACTGAACCGAACCAGTTTGAATTCCCGTTGAACCAGACTTGAATCAGACCCGGTTCAGGGTTTGGTCTGCTCAGCTTGGACCGGGCTTGGGTCGGGTTTGACCCAACTCAAAATGGGCTGAGTCCCTTAAAAGAGACCAGGGCCTGATCCCTTTTCGAGCTCCTCCGTCACCCTCGCAGCTAGGGCAGGGGACGAGCGACGAAGACGGCGGCGGCGTGGCGATGTCGGCGGTCTGGAGCGATCGCCGGCGAGGCTCCCACGACGACAAGGACCAGACGGCGGCGGGAGCTGAGGCGACGGCAGCGAGAGCTTGGAGCTGCTGGGAAGGAAGAGGAGGTTGTGGCGTGGCGGCGATCTGAGATTGTTGGCGGAGATCCGGTTGAATTTGGTGGAGTTCGCCGACGGCGAGGGCAGATTGAGAAGTGACGATTCGTCGGCGAAAACTAGGGTTCGCCTCGGGGGAAACTTCGACGACGACGATGTGGTGAGAGCGACGCTTCGTCGGAGCCGATCGGGGCTGATCTGAAAGCTTGGGTGCTGGATCTTGAGCGGAGATGGAGCACGATGAAGCTTGATGATGAGTCACGCAGGCAACAATGGGCTCCGGCAAGGCTCTGATGGCGGCGGCGGAGCACAAATCCCCGCTTCAGTTTGTGCTTCGGCGAGCAACAGCGAAGACCAGAGGCGGCGGCGAAGTGGAGGACTTCCAGGACGCCGGTGAACGTGGGGGCTTCCTGGCGTTAGGTGTCGGCGGCGGCGGAGGCGTGGAAGGTGAGGCAGCGAGGGGGAGTGGAGCCTGAGTTCTTGATGCAGTGGCGGCGGTGCGAGGTGGAAGAGACAGGCTTGGGTGGAGGAATCGATAACACCTTTTTTTCCTTTCTTTTTTCTGGTGTTGTGCGAGTGGAGGAGAGGAAGCAGAGAGGTGTACAGTAGAGATTGAGATTTTGGAGGAATTTTCGACCGGAATTTTTTTTTTTTTTTTGAACAGTGTAATCTCTTTTCTTTTTCTTTTCTTTTTTTTTTTGAATGGATCTGGAACAGATCTAGGGTTTGGGGACTGAAAATTTGGAGGAAGACAATATTGAAGGGGATTGAAAACAGGTGCTCTGATACCAAAATGATGTAAAACTACCTGGATCGCAATCACCTTCAAATCGGATTTGGGTTTCCACCCCTTGCACGGGCTTCTCACCCTAAACTCGAGAGCAGAACTCAAGAATTTAACACAATAATTTGAGGAAAAGTTTTTAATCATTCATTCATTAATTCATTCCAATAGTTTAAGGGGCCTTATATAGGCTTTACAAAAGAGAACTACTGAAAAATAACCGATGTGGTACTAAACGTCCACAAAAGAACAAAAATAAAAGGAAAACAAATAAAGCTAAAAACAACTGCTATCAATAAAGCCTGAAACAAGTCCCATCTAAAGCCATAGAAGACCAGCGCGTCGCCTCCTGAAGTATACTCGATCGAACCTGCTCCTGGGCGGTGGCATGATGTCCTCATCACCTATGGGCACACATATCTAGAAGCATTGTCTCTCTATCTTGAAGCACAAACTGCTGTATAGTTCATTTTGTTGCTATTCACTTGAGTGAACTCCACCATAATAGACCACTCGGTAATTACTTCTAACAATTTAACCTTTGTTTCAAACATATCTCCCACTTTCAAGTCATCGATCGCAGTTCTTACTGTAGACAAGTTGAATTCTGCCCTTATATTCTCCACACATGTAGAGTGGACCCAACCATCACCCTCCAACTCATCGGGGTGTGGGTCTTCGGATTCTACATATTCATTGTTGGCATAACAAGCCTCAACCTCTTCATCATTTTCAAGACCTTGCGCTGCTACTTGCATGCTATTCTCATTCGGCACATTTTCACCACCATCAAGGTCATCATTATCTTCGGGCTCTACCACTGCATTATCACCTCCAATCGTTGGTGTGATATTCATCTCAACTGGAGAAAGATTTGTTGTGTTCGGATACGATTGATTGTACGCATCATATCCAAAGTCCATATATGATGTCTCCATATTGTGACACATCTCATCTCCTTGCGTCAAGTTGTTACAACTGTCCAAAAATTACGGTTGGTTAAATACTTACTAGAAAGAGTTTTATACACTATAATAAAATTCACGGACACTTACGGGTTATAAACGGTGACATGAAGCCTCTTGATTCATTATCTAAATCGAACATACGTGTGAATTGTCCATGATCTTCAGGTGCTCAATGGATTATAGTATCTTTTTTCACGTATAATTCTATATTGTGCTCGGACGAACACAATTCAAGCATAACATAACAGTCATCATTGTCTATATCCCTACTGCTTGATAATTCCCGTGTGATACTGGCCACTTGCATGTCAAGTGAAGTTGATGCTCGCTTGAATTAATTTTAGTAATTCGATGACTTTTCTCTATCAATTCACACCTTATAAATGATTTTCTAACAACCATGGGTTTTACTATTCCATTGACATAGCTTGGGATATTATCCCTATCTATCATTAGTTTACCATTAAACCAACAAAGAAGAGAGACATGATCACTAAAAATTGTACCTAATGGATGAAACAAAAGATTATTGATTTGCTCGAGCTTCTAAAATTTAACAAATTCACAAAAAATAATCACAACTACTAATTAACAAATTACAATTTTACAAAATTTTTAACAAATAACAATTTTAACAATATTACAAACAATAATTTTAACAATTTACAAATAATTTACAAACAAATATTTAAACACACAATTTACTCTAAATTTACTCAAATTTAATTTAATTTAACATAAATACAAATTTCACACAAATCAATCTAACAATTTTACACAAAAAATAAAAAAATTCTACACAATTTTTACTCAAATCACTCTATTTTAACACAAAAATACAAAACAGGAAAATAAAAATGTGAGAGAGAGGGAGAGCGCGGGAAAGAGAACCCAGAGAAGGGGACAGAGAGCCCAGAGAGAACGGGAGAGAGGGAGAGAGGACTGATAGAGAAGGAGCAAGAGAAGACTGAAAGAGAGGGAGTGGGAGAGAGAAAGAGAGGGCTGAGATAGGGGAGAGAGGGCTGAGAGAGATATATACCTAGAGAGAGAGAGAGAAGCGGTGCCTCTGGGGGTGACCTAGGGCAGAAGAGGGAGGACGAGAGTTAGAGGAGAGAGATCGATGGATCACAATGGGGAGATGGGACCTATTTTATAGGGTTTCTTTTTTATTCTATCATACAGAGTCCGCGTCCGGCCTCTGTAAATGCATCCTCAACAGAGCCTCGATCGCATGTTAATGGCATGCAAATCTGGTATTTTGGTTAAGTTATGGAACTCCGGCCTTGCCGAGGCCAAACTTTTTTAAGTGCGTTCAGTGTTTTAAATGTCGGCCGACATTTTCGAAATGTCGGCCGACATTTCGTTTTCAAGCCCTCACAGCCATGACATCCCCACTCGCATTTGAAATGGCGTTTTAGAAAATGTCGGCCGACATTTCGGGAAAAACCCATTATGTTGATTGAGCTTGAAAGTTGGAGCAATTGAGAAATTTTAACAATGGATTAGTGAATATATACAAAATGTTTAAGTTAAGAATAACTATTCTAAACATATTTATGTAGTTTTGCATAAGTTGTGTATGTATTACTTTGATAAGAATTTTAAAATTACATTGTTCAAGACATCTAGGATATATATTTGTTATCTGTCATGACGTCCGAAATTTACTAGATGGCCCCGAAATATCTCCGAAATCCAAAATCTGACATCCGATTACGACATCCAACATTTCCCTGATATCCGACATTTAAAACACTGAGTGCGTTAAAAAAGTCTGGCCTTAGCAAGGCTGAACTTTTAAATACCAAAATTCGATGTCCGGTCTTGCCAAGGCCAGAGTTCTGTGAGCCACCTTCCACCGCCACGCTGGGGCCCATAGTCGATCGTTGACTGACGTAGCGCTAACGTGAAAGAGGAGAGATCTGTTTTTGCAATTATTTTGGTGGGGGTTTATTTTTCTAATTATTTTTAAATTAGGATTAATTCAAAAATTTGTCCGTAGTTGGTTGTATAATCAGGACTCATGCATTCCAGTTATAAATTTTTTTACTATTAATTTACCGACTGGTTGTACTATGAATGTGAAGCCAAGGCTCAAATACCATCCTGTGACGTCCCGATCCCGTGGGTACGGAGACGTTATTGCGACGCATATATGCAGGTCAGAAATAACCTCACATATATACGCTAAGCATCAGTACAGACAAGAATCAGAGTACTTTCATACGTGGTGCATTATACATTCCAACATATGAGTACAATTATAAAGTTATCACAGAATATTACATCACCGAATGGTGCAAATGCGAGAATATAGAGATATATAATTATAAACAGTACAAAAGGCGCTCACGAGTTACAAAAAGAAAACTCGAGAAACAAGCAGGGCATCCTGGAAGGATAAGGCCTCGGACTGATCTATCACTGATCCACGACGCTACCGCTGTACAACTCTGATCAACAGGAAGTCCACCAAGGTCCAAGCTCCAACATCTGAACATGCAGGTTCAGGGGAATCAGAAACTCCCCAACGAGTGATAAGATGAGTGCCAAGTGGCGTGTATAGATAAGCGCACGTGTATCGATAAATCTGAGTAGAAAAGCATGTATTAAAAATCGTGTCGTGAGCACAGACACACAGGAGCAGACAAAGAGGCATCAAGTAAAGTAGATGTGACAAAACTAATTATTCAAGCCTAAATTACCGATCCGTGAGATTAGCACATCGAAGGAATAATACAAACAAGGAAACCCTCATATATATACTCTATACATCACGTCACCGTATCCTGAGTTCATATAATTTGAGTTGTCTCCTAAACTAAAAGAATAGCATAAAATTGATAAAAGCTGATAAGACCCAGTGCCCGTCGCTGAGACCGCAACTTTGAACCATGGCTAGGCCCGCCTACCAGGTGGGGCCGAAAGACCTGATGGTCTGAGCGCCCAAAGGGTTGTAGGAGACCATCAGGTCTAAGCGCACTCCCGGTAGCTATTACAAAACCTAGAGGGTGCAAGGAATAAACCTATTGGGTAGCCAGCCCAAGAAGTGGGCTATACATGCAACCTGCACCAGTGTTAGTACCATACGAACACACATATAAACATGATAATAACTAAACTATTTGTAGAGTGGTGAAGCCTGGAGGCGAGTGCAGAGCCCGAAGGCTAACGACCACAAAGGGTCGACCACACATGATAATAGAGCATATAACACAGCATATACAAGTACAGTAATTAAATTATGCTATTACAAATATTCGTCGCATCGTTACCGATACATCAAACCGGTACAAAATACATATCTACACACGAATACAAACATAACACACTAGTACAATACACGAGTCCACAATACAGATACAATTACACACTCCAGAAATACAATTAACACCCGTCGAAGTGGGGTACCCAAATAAAGCGAGAATACTCGCCTAAAAAATCTACGAAAAATAAAGCAAAATCTCAGACTCCAAAACACGTTCGCGTGCCACCAATATTTGAATATATATATATATATAAAGAGAGAATAAAATAGGAGAGAGGAGAGAGAAATAAGAGAGAGAATTGGGAAAGAGAGAGGCAGCAACCGAGTGCCAGGGCCCACGGCCTGGCCTAGGCCCAGGCGGCGCTGGCCGAGGAGGGGCCGCCCGCGGTGGCCAAAGGGGCCGGCGGAGCGGCCTGGTTAGGGAAAGAGGGGAGAGAAAAGGAAAAGAAGAATAAGGAGAAAAAAGAAGAAAGGGAAGGCTGACCGGCCAGAGGGGTCGGCGAGGTGGCACGCCGGCAGCCTAGGGGTGGCCGCCAGTGGTGCAGCCAGGAAGGGGCCTAGGAAAAATAGAGAAAGGGGGGAGAGAGAGTTGGAGATGGAGGTGGTGGAGTGAGTGGTGGTGGAAATTAAAGGTGGGTCGTGATGGAATTGATGGAGAGGAAGTGGAAGATGGAGGTGGTGGGTGGAGGAGATGACAATGGTGGTAAAATTGGTGGTTGATGGTGATGATGGAGGAGGTGGAAGTGGAGTTTGGGTGGTGATGATGGTGGTGAAAGGAGTGATGGTTGTGAAGGAGGAGGTGGAAGATGGTGGTGGTGGAGAAGATGGCCGGAGTAGGAGGCCGTCGCCAGAGGTGGTCGGTTGGTTGTGGCTCGCCGGGGTGGAGGAAGTGGCCGGTTGTAGAGAGAGGGAGAGTGAGAGTAAATTGAGGAGGGACAGAGAGTGAGAATGAGGGAGAATGAGAATAGAAATCGAATTAGAGAGATTAGGGGAGGAAAGGAAGAATTGAGAGGGAGAGGGAGGAGCTCAGCGCCACTGGCCAGGAGAAGAAGAAAGAAAGGAAAAAGAAAAAGAAAGGAGAAAAAAGGAAAAGAGAAGAAAAAAGCGAAGATATTTTGGGGGGGGTTTGTATGGTGAGAAAAAAAAAAGAAAAACAAAAGAAAAGGAGAAAGGAAAAAAGGTAGTGGTGGAGAAAATTGAAAAACGAGAAAAAGGAAAAAGAAAAAAGAAATTATCAGGATATAATTCTGGATCTGGGAAAACACCAGAAAAGCTGAAAAATGGAGTAACTCGGAAAAGTTTCCAAAAAATTCACAAAAATAGAGAATATTATATTAAGGACCATTGTGAAATCAGATTCAATAAATTCAATCATTTCAAAATAAAAATCCTGAAATCTACCAGCAATATCGGTCGACACCAAATCCGGTCGAATTTTGATAAATTCTGAAAAATCCCCAAAATGCGTTAAAATAGAAAATACGATCCTGAGAAACAATGTGAAAGCAATTTCTAGAAATTCAACGCCGTTTGAAAAAGAAAAATCCGAGAATCGATCAGCGGCACATATCGATACCAATTTTGAAGATTTTGTAATTTAATTCAAAAAATTCAAGAAAATAGTGAAAATATAAAATATTAGAAAACAGTATTTAAAACTGACACCGATCAAATCTGACTACCAGAAATATCACATCGAACAGTACACTGAGATCGGGTTCCCAGTTCAGAGTAGGACTGACTCTGAGTCTAAAAATCTGAATCTGATACCAAATAATATTATAAATAATCATAGAAAAAATATAATTATGGAGAAAATCGAAAGATTACAATCGAAAAATCAGAATACGTATCAGATTATGTATTCCGAGAACATGATGTTACAGTATCTAAAGGTATGTACTAAAAAATGAACGTTGAGATTTCTACTAAAATTTTCAAATGAGAAAGGATAAATATTAGATTTACGTCAGATCAAAAAAAGTTCCTACTGCTAAAAGAAAGCAATGATAATAAGGACTCTCTCAAAACTAACATCTTAGGACAAGTAACAAGAAAGCAAGCACAATCCATTAGCCATTTAAGCTTTTTCCTAAGACAATCTTGTTTTAAACTATTAAGATTAAGAATCCAGAATGATGCCCAACTTAATAAGCTAGAAAAGAAAAATAAATATCGTCCAATTTATTGGACTAGAAATGAGTTCTTACGCATCCAATGCATCTTTTGTAATATTAATTGAATATTATAGTTGACTTTCAAGTTGCGCATATTATTTCTTATTTAATTGGCTGCCATTGTCGTAAATGTCATAATAATACCCACAGATTATAATTGTTAGATGATGCATTATGTTCAGATCACAGCAGGTAGATATGGTCAAATATATGGTTTCTTACACTCCTTAACACGCAACTATTTGGGAACCTAACTTACAACAAGTTAAATGTGTGCCTAATATGTGTGTTGTGATAAACGATCTCATTCATTGGGATGGAGATCCTGGATATGTCAGGAGCAAATATAAAGATTAGTAACAGAAGTATAGGACCACATTTAGATTCTCTAAGATGAGTCACCTAGGAGTTAAGTTTCTGTCCATAGTCATTAAAGAACTCCAATCTTCTAGGGCTATAATTTAAAATATTATGTTGTCAAGAGACACTTATAGCTAGAATTTATAGGTTAAGTGTACAAAGAGAAACGTGTTTGCTGCTCAGAGGCCTTGCTTGTACCACCATTGACAACGTCATCAATGTTACCATAAATTGGGAACACTGACCTCACCAGTATCGTTCATAAACGACTGTGCCGAGGCTGGAGGCCCTCGTTGCCTACATCAATATCCCAGTTGGCATATTGACAATCCCCTTTGTTGCTTGAGACATGTTAGATTCCTAATAGTATTTGGAGTCCTAATATCCTAATAATACTAAGTCATTGTTTTGAGTATGATTTAGTCTTGTACGGGTCTATATAAAGAGAGAATTGCCAGTGATTATGTAATTATATTTCATAATTTTTCTCGATATCAATAAAGATGGAGTTTTTAGCGTGGCTTAACATAGGATCGGAGCCTTAGGGTTCTTGATCTAAATCTCCACGACCCGATGTGTCCCCGCCATCTTCCTTCTTTCGATCATTTTTCTTTCTTCTTTCTTTCTTTTCTTTTTTCCTTTTTCTTTCTTTCTTTCTTTTTATCTTCCTAAAGCCCCTCTTACCTAAAAATTAAATTAAATTAAATTTAAAAATAAAAAAGGTATTGTTCATGTGAATATTGCACAATTACTTTTCATCATGAACACTGTTAGAAGTTATTGTTCATCCATAATTTTTCTTTATGTTCTTTCTAATCGATCTTTCTTGATTTTTCAACCTGATTTACAACTCAGTTTTCAAATCTAATTGTAACTTTTTTCAATCCTATTACACTTCTGTTTTCCTAATCCTATAACAACTTCCCAATATAATTGATTTTAAGCATGATTTCAAATATCAACCTATTCTGACATATATCAAAAATATCTTATCGGGTTTTGAGGTACCTGATACGTGATTAACCCTCTAAAATCGGCCAATATGCTAATATTCCCGATATGGCCGATATTCAAACTAAACTATTGGTCGATATTGACACCTACCGATTTTATAAAACCTAATTTTAAGCCTAGTTTTCTAAACCTACATCCAAATTTGTTGTTATCTAGAAGATTGAAATTGTTTTGATCCTATATCAGTGTATCAAACTCTGATGATCTAAGAGTCGATTCCTATGTATTAGAGTATTTTGAGCACACAGATGGGTTTTGTTTGATTTGATCTGCTTGGATTCGACAATTCTACTAAGTTTAAGATTTTTCAAAAACCTCCTCTTCTACCAAGGATCTCTCTAAACCTCCTCTTATTGAGTTTAAAAATCTCTCAAAACTCCATCTTCTACATTTTTTTGTAATCTCTAATATCCTAACCTATCCAAGGAGATGAATATGTGACTTTTCGTGCATATTCGCATGATGTACGATTCAGTTTTCAATTCCTCTCAGATGTAGCTTAGTTTACTTTGCAACTTCGACATCGACTTCCACAATTCAACAATTTGCATCAACGTCAACAATTCAAAAAAAATAGCATTTCAGTAGTGTCAGTATTTGTCTTTCAGTTTTATGTTATACAAATTACCAATGTCGTACTATTGTGAGTTTGAGGGGAATGTTAAAGAGTCCTAATAGTATTTGGAGTCATAAAATCTGGTAATATTACAAGTCATAATTTGAGTAGGATTTGATCTTGTTTGGATCTATATATAAGAGAGCATTGCTTGTGAATATGTAATTGTATTTTGTAAATCTTCTCAATATTAATAAAGATGTAGTTCTTAGTGTGGTTTAATAGGACCATTGGCGGTCCTCATTCGTTGCTAGCCACCACAGCGGACAGAGCATTCTCACTCAGATCTAGCTAATCTTAATCTTGTTAACCCAATCCCATCTCGATTCAGAATTCAAAACGATTCATTCTGAATTAAAAGTGATATCCAAGTGACGGTCATTTGGATTCTAAATTCTAGACTCTAAATTCCTTGGGACTCCCCCCAATAGTGTTGTTTTCAATCTGTTATATAAGTATACTTGGATGTCAAGTGAATCTTGTTACAAATAAAAGAACCAGAAAACTATTTTGCTAGTTCAATGTGTCAGAGAGACGATGGACAATTAAATAGAAACTTGCACGCTCATATTAACGTCTTTCCATGAAGATACAAAAAAATCGTAGATGGGCTGTTTGAAAAATATGCAAATTATGTTCTATTATAATTTTTTATCTATAAAATTATTTCAAAGTGATTTTCAGTTCCTAGGAGAAGTTGGTATGAGTAAACAGGTGAATTGCTCCAACTCAATTAAAGCTTTTGGACCTCATTATGCAGAGTGGAAAGAATTGCATTTTTTTTCTTTTTCTTTTTTATATTTTTTAACATAGGGCATACCCAAGACTTGAACCTCGAACTTTCCACAACCCATTTCTACCTCTTTACTACTGAGTATTGAGTTGGGCCTGAATGGCGCCTCTAGAGTTAATATTTTAAACTAAGGGATTTAATAGTTATTTGGCTAAAAGAGAATTGAGTTTTTCAAATTATTAACTTAATTATAATTAATTAATACTTACAACTCATATTAAAGAAATTAATGGATAATTGTCATTACTAGGATTATGGGGTTAATGCCACTATCACACTGTTACGCTGCACCAAGATAGCCTATAAATAAAAGAATTGAACCTTTTAGATATGCATGATATCTTAAGATGATTAAAATAATTGGATCTCTTTTTTTTTTTTTTTTTTTTTTTTGGGGGTGGGTGGGGGGGCTAAAAGTTAATGGAATTCACACCCTAGATACAAGATGACTTTATGACTACAATTTAAAGTGCATAACTTTGGAGATAAAGCAAATCACCCACAACCTTATTTATAGGAATCGTGATTGTAAACATGTGTACTCAATGGAAACTCCCCCTTGGCGCATTGCTTACGTAGTCCACGAGTGTGCAGTCTTCTCCGGTCTCATGAAAGAGTTAGGCTGGAATTCGGAAGGAGGTCGAATAATGAGGCTGCTCACAAAAATCGGCCGCAAATGCCTGAATCTTTGGTTGTATGAGTTCCTACCTTCTCGCTTGTTGGTTGAGCTATGTATTGTTTTGAGAAACAAGTGTTTTATTTAATAAAAGCCATGGGTATGGCCCTTCAATCAAAAAAAAATGGAAAGTTGGCATAAGTGAGCATAATTTGCATGTGTTCTGCTCTAGTTGCTTTAGTTTATGCTTTATTTATTTGGTACATATCTGGACCATATGCATGTGCAGGTTCATTGTGTGTGTAGACACTTTGAATTTCTTGTATATTTTTTCAGTTCAAAACCTAATAGTTTTCGCAACCTGACCTGCAGCAGCGACACCAACAACAGAATCATTTGTTGTCCGCTCAGTCCAGCTCACAGCCTCGACTTGGCACTGCTGAATCTAACTATGTCTGACCCTAAAACAGCCCAACTATACACAGAAATGCCTCATCTGCTGTTGTATTTGCCTCCACAAGGCATACAATTCCAACTCCAGTCATTCTTGACAGCTGTCAATGTTGTGACAGCACTGCCACCTTGCACGACTACTATCCAATTTTATTTTCAAATGCTAAATTAAAGGATTTTAGTTCCAAAGTAATGATCATAGCTTGTTATGATTGGTGTGTGATAACTTCACACCTCAAATTTGGATGCCTTAACCTAGATCCTCTAACTATTGCAATCTTTGATGTTGTCGGTGACATGGCGTGCTCTGTGGATAAGCACAATTTGGTTTCTTGTCATTATTTTGTCAGATATGATTGTTTGTATTGCATTAGTATTTTAGGGTTAGGAATCACCTTTTCATCTCTAAAATCTTAAAAATCAATAAATTAGTTGCATGCACGTAGAAATAACTTGTTAGGTTAATTAAGTGTTTGTCTAGGATTAATTAGGTTTGTGTTGCATCCGCTTGTTGATTGTGTATTTTTTGCACACCCATCTAATCCCTTGGTTTTGTCATGTGTCATTTATCCTTTTAGCAGATGGGTTCTGTTCTTTAAGTTAGTTACCAGATTTAGATTTGATTAATCGTTTGATAAGTTAGTTACCAGTTTTAGATTTGATTAATGTTTTGGTTTTTTTAATTGTTTTATCTTCAAAATTTTATTCTTATGTTTTTATATAAAAATTAGGTGAGTCATATCGCCTTAGTTTTGTCCTTTCGGTCGAAGTTGTTAATAAAAATGGGATGGGTACGATCTTTAAAAATGTTTTGTTTTGATGAATCAATATTAATGAATTAACGGGTTTGACTTTTGGTTGTTTGAGGTGTGAATCTTAAACTGAGTATCTTTGGGGTAGAGTAGATCAGCCATAACCTATCCCTTCAGCAAATCAGTTTTATCTTTTGGTTAGTTACTAGGTTAAAATTTGGTTCAACTTTTAATTTGTTGGATTTGTTCTATTGATTGTATTTGTATTTATATTCAAGATTTTATTCCTATCTTTTAGATAAAGATTAGGTTAGTTAAAATTTGATTAGTTCTATCCTTCCTTGGATCTTTTTAATAGGAGTGTTGATAGAATCTCTAAAAAATAACTTTATATGGAGATTAACGAATTGATTGAAATTGAGCTATTGATTGTTTAAGGATTCGATTCCATATCCTCTCTTTTGAGGGTGTTATTCCACGGCTTTTTCCTCTTAAGGGTGTGATTCCCTGTCTTTTTTCATCTTCTTCTAATTTTCCCAGAACATTTCAATTTCCAAATCAATCCTCTATTACCTTAAGCTTGTGTTTCTTCAGGCTAGTGGACTAGATTCATGACCAGTGTGCTTGTAATAGATATTTTTCACAAAGAAAGTCTTTCCAATCAAATTGCAAAAGAGGTGTTCTTTAACATCTTTCAAATTTTGATCTTGGGATCACATTCATGATTCTGCTTTTGGGGCACATATCTGCTTACTACAGCTATAAGCTATAAGCTATACAATCATTATGTGATATAAGCTATAAGCTATACAATAATTATGCAATGACATTGACTAGAGACAAGGCTCTGAGATTAGCTACATGGTGAATATTATGAAATTAAACAAATGAAATAAACACTAAAATAACATAAGTAGTGAGAATGATATAAAAGTAAGGAAGGGAACTTGCCTATCCCTACACGTGTGCCAACAGTCAGCTCTGAGAAATCAATGTTCCATTCTTCAAAAGGTAACAAGGGCTTATTTAGGAATGGGGAAGACTGCAATACTTTGTTCCATGTTGAGACCAAATCTTCTCTTTGTAGAAAATCAGAAGCTCCACTTCTCTCAGAAGTCTGAACCCTGAATCCGTGGGGTGATGAAGGCAATGATATTGCCTTCTGGGTTGAATTTATTTGCTTTCTTGAACTGCTATATGTACCAGATATACATCCAGCCACATCATCCTGAAACCATTGAGATCATAGCTTATGCATTAATAGCATGGAACTGATTAAAATTTTCAAAAAGCAGTTAAAGTCAAATGTTTTGGATCACAAAGTTTTGATTTAAAAAACGTGTTCAGATAGAAAAAGAGAGAAAAATACAGAAATCCATCAAATCCACAAATACATAATAAGGCTTTCATGTTCGAACCTTGAATATTTTTTTTTATTTAAACAGTAAACAGAGAAATCACCCATCACTGTCCCGCAAGGAATGAAAAAACAAGGCTAAACTAACCAACGGTATCAGATCGCACCACCAGCAGCAGCCAGCCACCCGCCACCAACCAAAAAAATAAAAATAAAAAAGGATCCGTGGAGCTTCCAGAATAGATCACAGATTGTTTGACACCCCAACAAAATCCTTCCTTGACCTACTTCACTGATGGCGAGTCAAATTTGGCTCCTTGTATAACTCTTACAATTAATTGTAAGGTTCTTATATCCTAGTTTAAAGATAGCCCACATTCAGTCAAGTCACTGATTAATTGTTTATTGCTCTACTATTACATTACACCACAAATTAAAATAACCAGTTAATTGTATTATGCTAAGAGGCACTCGGTATTAAAAATGTTTTAAGGCTCGAAGAGATTGAATGACAACTTACCATTTTAACAACACTGGATCTCCCATTCAATCTATTAAGGACAAGTTCATTTATTTTTCTATTTAGGATAAGTTTGGAGTCCTGTAGATACTTTCCTATTAACTTAAGAAAATCTTAGCCCAAATAAAATCTCCATTTGGATTGGTTCTGAATCCTCATGAAGATTTCCGTTTTCAGAGGCATGGAAATTATAGGAGATTTCAGATAGAAGTTTGAAATTTGCAATATGTAGTGACATGAAAATTTTAAGGCCAAATATAGAGTGACAGATAGCTTTGAACTTGTGACCTCTCTCTCGTCACAAGTGATTCTACCAAAAGTAGAGCTCCACTGGTATCAATTACTCCCATTAAACTTATATATCGGCATTGGTCAGTCTTACGCCACCGATGGGCAGTGATCTATGTCATAAGACAATAATTAGGTGTAACTGATGAAGACATTATAGGGAGAGGAGATAAAAGCTTAATGGAAGAGTTTTTTAACTCATCGGAAGATATAGTTATGAGATCGGAGTCCAAAAGGAGCGAGAACGCAGTCCATATGCAGCCAGAACAGAGGCCGGTCGACCGGCATGAACAGATTGGTGCACGCAGTAGATCGGTCGACCGACTGGCACGACCCAAGTTTCCGTTAAGGGTCGGTCGACCGACTGGCACGAGCCCTGTTTCTGTCGACCGAGCGGTCGACCGAAGGAAGGGTCGACCGACAGTTGGATCTACTAATTTTATTGAGATTCGAACTCCGTTTCTGATCCAGAGTCGAATCCAATTGTGATTTCCTAAAACTCTAGGACTCTCTGGCTATAAATTAAGGGGTATAGCCCCCATAAATTGTAACTTGTAATTGATTATTAAATCAACAAGATTCTCTCTCCCTTGCCCCGATAACGTAGGCAAATTACCGAACCTCGTTAAATATTGTGTTTGGCTTTCTCTTTTGTTTAATTGTTCTTATCTTTTGGGTACTTCCTGGTATATATCTCTCTCTGTTGGTTGGGATTTCTCATTGGTTGTTGCACCGGCCCGCAACAGACATCACCGTTGCTAGTCATTTTTTATGCCTTAGTTTGTTTTTGAGTTAGTTGTCTTATTTTATGTGAATGCTTAGTATCACATCGGCTATCTCCTAGAAGTGCTCTTTTATAAAGCCCTATAAATAGCCTCCCAACTTCTATTATCATAGACGATGATGAATTAAAATTTTTCAATTTAAAATTTCATGAGCCTCAAGTTCTTGAGATTGAGGTGTGAAGCCCGTGGTATAAAGGTGTGAAGCCCGTGGTGTAAGAGGTGCGAAGCACAAATTTGGTCTGTTTTCTTATCTTTTTCTTTTGAAACCATAATTCCCTTTATTAGTTCTTCTTTCAAAACCCTAATTTCCAATTTCAGTTTGAAGGTGATTGTAATCCTCAGTATTACATCAGTTTGGTATCAAAGCTTTTGCTTCCAATCCCCTTCAAAAAAAATTCTCTTCTCCAACTTCCCTAAATCCTAGATCTTTCCCTCTTCTACACAAACCCTAGTTTAAAAATTTTTAAAAAAGAGAAAAAATTTTAAAAAAAGATCTGTTGCCAAAAAAATATACAAAAGTTACCGTTCGCATAAAATCCTTCGAAATTCATCCAAAATTTTCACGACTTAACATTCATCTTCCTCCGAAAATCCAAAAAAAGTCCAAAATGTCTTGTACATTTTCATTTTCTTTCCTCCATCAAACACAACAATCCTAACCCCAACTTCACCGCCTCACCATAGCCTCTGTCACCTCCCACCACCGCTCTATCTTCTCTCCCTCGATAGCGTCGACAACACCCACAACAGCTTCTATCATCATCTTCTCCATCATCTTCAGCAACTTACTCATCTTCTCCGTCCTCTTCATCATTTCCATCTTCTTCTCCCCAAATCCATCAGCAACACGTGTCACCACCGTGCTGCCGCCACCAATCTCAGAATATCCGTCGCACCTCGCCACCGTGATGACGACAAGATAGACGCCGATATGAATCGACGATTGAATCTCACCACCACTGCTGATCTCTGACTTCATCCACACCTCCTGCCTCACTGACCTCATCCCACTCCGTCTTCAGCGTAAGCGTCCACTGCCACCAGATCAGCACCACTTCGCTGCCACAAATCTACCTTGTCTTCTCCCCAGCAACGCCCCCGCTACATCTCCACATCTGCCGCTCTCCAACGTCTCCAACTGCAGCACGATCACCGCTCGAAGAGTCATTATCGTTGTCTTCTTCCCCCGCAATCCGTCGTCACTCCCTCTTCGCCTTCAACCTCTGCATCTGATCTCATCACACCGCATCGATCCACCACTGCCTTCCTTCGCCGACGAGGTCTACCACCGCCGGTCCGCCACCACCTTCCTCTGCTGAAGAGATCCACCACCTCCTCCCCACGCCGACGCCTGCTCTGCTAATGCCTAAATGGTCTGCAAACCCTAGTTGGAAGAGGGTGATTGGATTTATAGTGGGTTGTTTGGGTTTGTTTTAAGCCTGATCCAACCCAATAGATTGTTAGCAATCGGGTTTTGATCTTGGGTCGGATCCACCAACCAGACCCATACTCGATCCGCTTCCAACTGAACCGGACTGAGATTAAGCCAGACTGGTCCAACTCAGACCCGAGTTAACTCGGTCTTAACTCAGTTCAAATTGACTCACTGAGCCAACTCAGTTGCAACAATATACATCAGCAATCCGGACTCCAATTCAAGCCCATTCGGAGTCTGATTCGAGTTCCGGAGTTGGATACTAGATGCGTGACTGAGTTTCGAAGATACTGGAAAAAGTTCACGACAACTAGATAGCAAATCTAACCTCCATAAGCTCGTGTTTGGTGCCAGTACTGTTTATGCAGCAGAAGAGCAGTGCTTCAGGCCCTCATTTTCAATTTGATTTGAGCCCAGTTCGAGACAGTTTTCTTCCATCTCATACCATTGCTATTCTAGGACCTTGTGTATGATTTTCAGCTCTTCGGTGTGAGTGCTTCTCCGAGGATTCTTAGAGGAATTTTGCGCTTGGGCGTGAACGACTCACCCCTCGGTGATATCCTAACTTGAGCTAAATTGTTAACGGTTAAATTACTTGCAACTACTATTTGAATTACGATAATCTATTGGTTGATTGCTATTTACTTCTATCTAGTGGTTGCAATAGCGTTGTCACTTTTCTTCATTTTAGGAGTGCATTTTTTTGCATTTAGAACTTGAACTTTTAAGATATTTTTATTTTCACTTAGTGCAAGCATTTAGTTTACTTGAGTTTAGGATTCTCTACTGTATCTGTTTGTTTTCTTGATTTTGAATTTGCAGCCATTATGACCAGTTAATATTATAAGAACCACCTCTTAGACCAGTTACATAACCTTCGGCAGGGTCATTGTCCATTCAAGATTATATAGCCATATTTGAGGACTTAACCCGTCGTAGTGACACGAGAGAGCACTGTTCTCAGACTATAACTAGGTTTGTTTAGGACTTAAGGTCCAAAATAAGGCGTGCTATGATCACTAGCTCCTATGTTTTAGACACCATTGAAGGGCATTTGATGTTGCCTTAAAGATGACTTGACTTTCAAAATGTTAGTCAATGTCAAGGTCCGGTGTTCTAAGTGTGAGGGATATGAACATTATGATTATCAGTGCCCTTCAGAGAGTTAACATGTTAGAATTGTGTCAAGTGATGATGTTGACGACTCGAAAGTTGTTGAGAATGTCCACATTTCTTCTAAAACTGGTAGTATAATAAAAGACATATCAGTTGGTTCCGACACACCGATTATTGATGAGGGTCATGCTCCTTATGAGGGTACTAGTGAAGTATAGATGTGGTAGTCAAGTCTGGTACACCTTTAGATGTTAATGCTCATGCTCATGCTCATGCTCATGATATTAGTATGTGCCTGAATTAGCGGAGTCAAGTGCTCTAGTCAGATCTCTAGGTATTCATTTGCCACACCTTTGATAGAGGATGATATTGAGCAAGAGACAGTTGATTCTAGTGTCTTTACATCTAGTGAACCATCTGAGTCCCCTCATGCTGAGTACAGTTTTATGATTGTTCCAATCGATTCATCTTCTAGTGAGTCACCTGAGTTCCTTACCGTGATCCAGCAGATAATTTCTAATGCTTCTTTTCTGGTTGTTTGGAGTTTGTGTCTGAGTTCAATATACCTCCATCTGCGGGGTTAGATGTGTGCCCTCCTAAGCATCCCAAATATATTCTTTTTCATCTTTAGGATTTATACCTAGAGTGCCTATTGCATATTGCATTTGCATGTTGCACATATTGATGATATCACAAGGCTGATAGCAATTTGCAATAACACCTACAAATTTATTGCATATTCATATAATATTTTACAAGAATTTACAGTTGATAATAAGGTGAAAGTTACGAGTCACCCTGAGGCCGTGAGGAACTTGCACGCCTGGCGTACAGATTTCAATAGGATTCTGAAGAGAAGTGCTTCCATTGCTTACGAATTGGACATTCTATGAGATCCTGGAATCAGTTCTGTCTGCAGCAGGAATGATGTGCCTCTGTCTATTATCGGTGCCTTGATCGAGCTACCATCTTTTACAGTCAATTCGTCACAGAGGTCAATTCCATCTCCACCACCTTGGTCTCGATGTGATGCACTAGTAATGATTCTTCGACCACCGTCATGATCCGATTGAGATACTTTATGAGGGGAGCCCTCACTCGACAGGGTCAAGTTTCTCTCACTCTGAGGGAAATGATGAGGACATCACCAGTTGCTAGTCATTTTTTATGCCTTAGTTTGTTTTTGAGTTAGTTGTCTTCTTTTATGTGGGTGTTTATCTCCTAAAGTGCTCTTTTGTAAAGCCTATAAATAGGCTCCAGACTTCTATTATCAGTAGACAATGATGAATTAATATTTTTCAGTTTAAAATTTCATGAGCCTCGAGTTCTTGAGATTGGAGTATGAAGCCCGTGGCGTAAGGGGTGTGAAGCCCAATTTTATCGTGTTTTCTTATCTCTTTCTTTTGAAACCCTAATTCCCTTTTTCAGTTCTTCTTTCAAAACCCTAATTCCCAATTTCAGTTTGAAGGTGATTGTGATCCTCCCGTATTACATCAGTAACCCATTAATGCTGGCTTCTGAAGAATATTCTATATGGAGGACTTCGGTCTTTTCATTATGTTTGTCTACATCCCTTACCTCTAAGCTGCTTTCACCAGTTATGCAAGAATTTTGGCATCTTATATGTGTATCCCAAGACTCATGATCAAATTTTGAAGTATTATCGAAATATAAACATTTTTTTGGGAAGATTCTATCATATTTTCCTTATACTTGCTTGTTCCTTTCGTCCAGAAGAATTTTGGAAGGTTACTACTTGCTTCCATGAGAATAAACTCCATGAACAAATAAAGTAGGTTATCCTAGCCACCAAATGGCCATCTAGAAGTTATGGCAAGCAGCGAACCCCACTCTTGCCCATCATTCTGTTGGCCAAGAGGTCAGAGCCAACTGGGAATGACTTCAGGTTTATAGCCAGTTATATGGATTTGTCAAATCTTTGTTGGAGCCTTGTGCTCCATAAGGACCCATTTTCCTGGAGGAAGACGACGACAACAATAATGGAACATGAAGATTAAACTCACTCTCTTGCATGCGCAATCTAGCTAATGGCACATTTTCTTTAGTCTTAAGTGTCTTTTTTGGATGTGTTTTGCAAGAGACAAAAAATTAGGGACTTGAAAAGAACTTCCAATTAAACTATAATCACAGATAATGTAACAATGCATTCATTCATTATCGTCCTCAAATTTATATAGCAAAAATATCAGGATATAATATTACTAGTTATACGTAAATATGTTAGCTTCTATACAAAGAGTGAGGACTGATTTAACAAGAAAAACTTCGCATTCTTGCTTTTGCTTGACAAGACCAGGCCTAGTTCGGTAACCAGAACAAGCCAGAGATTCACTCCAAACTAAGGAGAAAGGAACGGATAAAAGTGGAATAACAACCGATATATTAAAAAAAATTACAAAAAAGATCCATATGCACCCTTTTGAGATAACCTGCATCATCTATTAAACGCAACAAGTAACCCATTGAACTATATTGCCATTAAATCTCTTTTAGCCAACGGAACATAGACACATTATGGACCTGATGCCTTAAAATTATTTTCTTCCTATTCCAATTGCTACAAAAATGTTATCTTCTCTTCTTTTTGACACCATAACTTAACACCTGAATGAGAGGACACGTGGCTTCATTGCCTGCTGTGCAGAAGCTTCTTTCCAGCACCTGCAGGCATGCTTCTCCAGAAGGAGGCACACATGTAACAATTCACCACAATAGCTTCCTTTGTCTCTACTATAACTAATCCTAAGTCATGATTCCTGCACCTATAGGGTTCTCTTGTCCTCTCATGACTAAACTCTAACCTTCACCTAGAAATAATCCATTTGACCCTAACTTAATTAGAATCCATACAAATAAAGCTCATCCCATGAAACCTATTAAAGCCTCTCTTCCAGAGAAATCCATTTTACAGAAACCCATCAAAATGAAAACCATTTGATCCACTCTAAGTTACTAACCCATCTTAATGAGATGAAACCTGTTTGATCCTCTCTTGGTTAGGAACCCATCTGAATCACAAATTCCATGAAAGTACATTTAAATGAAACATCTCTGCACATTGTTAAAAATCTCAAATGATTACTCCAACCCAGTCCCAGAAAACCACTCAAATATTAATGATTCAGAGAACAAGGGGGGTTAGAGAGATATATTAAGATGAGAATAAGGTTAACCTTAACCACAAATATTAATGATCAAGAATAACATTGAATAATGTCTAAGGGTATATGTGAAATTTGCCATAATTTTCCAACATCTGTTACCTCAGTTGAGTGCCACAGAGGTTTTTGATAGATCAAAGAGCTTTTTGTTGAGAAAAATAGATGATAAGAGCTATCTCAAAATAGTAGATAAATGACCAGGTGCTTGTATAATAACCTAATAAAAATGTGAGGTTAACAGAAATCAAATTTGCCTAATTTTACACAAAAAATATATCAGAACATGGAGTTCATGATGCCCAGTGTGGATCATCAACTTGGATGGCCCTCCCAGTGTGGATCATCAACTTGGATGGCCCTCCATGAGATTTTAAGCTAACTTCTGAGAAAACTAGTAAATGAGTCAGTTATCTTAGGAAAATTTTGCCCACGCACACACGAATAATGCGCATGCTATGCATGTGAAAAATGAAATATTTTTTAGATTATCATGTAAAATCGAGAAAAAATAAAATAAAAAAGCACTTCAAAAGGTCCAGAAGAATGTTAATGTAATATGAAGAATAATTATGTGTGTCAATAGTCAATGCATCATCTGACCACATAATGAATTTAGCATTAGCAACCCCTCTTATCTTTTGGAAAGCCTTGAGCGGTTAAATTTTTAATTTCAACAAGCCGCCTTTAAAGTATTGGAATTCTAGTTATATGAATAACTTGATGAGTTTTTTCTAAAATCGCATTGGCCTTCTAACTTATCATGGATCCATTTTTCGTAATTTAAATAACTTATTAAGGAGAGATACATATTTATACATTTGAACATGTTTTCATAGTTCCTATCTATGAATGCTTTATTTAACTATCCTGAGCAAATAGATTTCAATAAGAATTCTAAAAAACATTGAAAAGTCTCCTTTCTCTCCCTATCTTCCATCTTTGCTCTAAGTAGAATCTAGCATGTTACCATAAAAACAACATGCAACTAAGCTTTTGAATTAAAACAAAAGTGAATGCCATTAAATTTAAGGATTTCCAATAAAATAAAAAATGTATATGCACATGGAAAAGCCGTAAAATGAACTTAGTTTTAGCCAGATTATTAGTTGATTGCTTTCCTTTCTCAAAATACCTGATTAATTGAGATTCAAATTTATGAGTGTTGTCTCAAGGGATCGTGAAATTGTAATTTGTTCGCCTCTGTTTTTATAGTTTTACTTGATAAGCCTTTATATAAACGTTTTATTTAAAATGTTTTTTAGTTAATTTCACAACTATATATTCAAATGTGCTTTTATAGTTATAGTTTTTGAGAAATGTGCTATTTCTAAAAATGAAGAGGTGATCAAGGAGAATTAGTTGATGGTTGAATATGAAAGGATCTCATTAGATTTCTTATTTGAAAAT
This sequence comes from Agave tequilana, assembly GCA_038442645.1. NCBI lineage: Eukaryota > Viridiplantae > Streptophyta > Magnoliopsida > Asparagales > Asparagaceae > Agave > Agave tequilana. Next base: position 64,594 of record JAVJIF010014122.1, on the reverse strand, counting down.
GAAGAGATAATCTTATTTCTAAAATTGAAGAGATAATCAAGGAGAATTAGTGGATGACTGAATATGAATGGATCTCATTAGATTTCTTAGACGCGGATCACAGTATCAGTGATGACAACGCGGGAAAAAAAAGAAGAGCGGCCACCTAAGCTAATCCTGCTCAGGTGACCGCCTAAGTGCCAGCAGCCACCCAGTGACTGGATGCTCAAGCTTCAAAAATCCACTCATTTTCTCCTTCTAAATGACATAAATGGAATAACTATAAATAAATTACGGATAATATGAAGAAAAAAAATAGTCTAAAAGATGTTTAATAACAACATACACAAAGCATGAAATGTAAACTCACAATTAAAAATAAGAACCGATTTACAATTACATAAAGAAACAAAAGAAAGAAACAAAGAAGAAATCTGAGAAAGAAAAGTAAGAAATAAACTTGAAAATTAAAAAATAGTATAAAAGAAAAACATGAGAAACAAAATTGCGAGAGAAAGAAAGAATAGAAGCAACAAAGAAGGAAGGAATAAAGGGAAAAACATTGTTCACTGTTAATTCACTGTTTCGAAGAGAGGGGGCGAGGGGAAAAAAAACAAAAAAAAAAAGAAGCAATTAAGAAAAACAGAAACAAAAAGAAAAGGAACTAATAGATTATGCTGGAGAGGTTGTTTGGGAAGGTGCCTTGGCAATGGTTAATTATCAAAGATGCTGGAGTTTGCTTACATGCAAGATATGGAGGAAAATTTTTAGGTTGGATTAGAGGCAGGAGAATAAAGATAAACCCACATTATAGTACAAATATTAGTACAGGTTTGCTCTGCTGTTGGTGGTGTGCAATTAAGATAGTGATGAGGCTATAATGAGTTTGATAATGTCACCCATATTACGCATATACATGCACTCCATATAGACTATTCTAATGTTATAATTAATAAATAATAGGGTGATATTAGTTGAACACTTGAGAGGAATCTTGAAACTAAAGCAAAGCAGTTAGCACCCTCCAACTGCCCATGCGAACCACCTAAGCACCTAGCAACCGCTCTTTGGAGCACCGCGTGAATACAGTTAGATGTGGTTAGATTTCAAGAGATTCCAAGATTATCATTTATTTATTATTTAGTTATCTCCAAATTACAAATTTACCTCCTAATTTAATATGGAATATCTAACTTTAACCAATGGTTAAAAATAGTTGTAAAGGGGAAAAAGGATGTGGGACAAGGCTCAAATTATGTTCTTCAGAAAGTAGCTCTCTCTCTCTCTCTCTCTCTCTCTCTCTCTCTCTCTCTCTCTCTCTCTCACATCGTGTATGTGTGACACACAGAGAGAGGGGGGGAGTTGGACCGCATAACTTTCTATTAAATCTATAGAGGAAGATTTAACATGTGATACATAGGAAACTTCCCAGTTAAAAAACCGGCATGTCCAACACATGTGGACACGACATGCGTGTCAATGAGCATATGACACTAATTTTGGACAATAACCTTGCCTGACAGCCGTATTCGTGTCAGAGTAAGACCCTCGTGTGTGTGTGTGCGCGCGCGTGCGCGCTGTGCGCGTCTTTAAATCATAGGATTTAAGACATCTCCCACCCTTCATTTGCTATTGGATATGAACTGATCAAATTTTCAAAAATTGAATGGTAACTAGAGAATAAAGTAACGGGGGGCCATCAGTGAATGTGTGCATGAAAAAGTATTAAACTCCTTTCTAGATTCCATGAAAAGTGTGTTGTCTAACACAACACACACATGCATAAATGTGTGTGTGCTGCATACATTAGACAACACACACATGCATAAATGTCTGTGTGCTGCATACATTATACATTATGTGCAGCAGTTTGCCTTTCAAATTGTTCTGCTGTTTGTGATGACTAAATGAGAAACTAGGATGTAAAAAGATAACACAAAAAGTATGTACGTTTTTGCTGGATCGTTTAAGTTCTTGTCATTGGAGAATATGGACCAGGACCTTCATCACCATGATCCCTTAGTAGGCGATTTTGCTTCAGTGTTTCATTCATAGCTCGGACAGCCCTGAGAACAAATTATATGACACTTGTAAGAAGCAGCCAAATTATGAGAATCCATGTTTGCTTTTACGACATCATATTTTACAGGAAAGAAGAGTGACAAGGCAGAAGTCAACATCACAAGGTCATAACTGATTAATTGATATTTATCACGTTATACTATAACATCATAAAAGTTTTCTTTTAACTTCACCAACAAGAACACTGATTACTCTTGGTTTCTAATGAAAGTCAAAAGAAATTATTGTGGCCTTTTTGTAACACATTGGAAAAAATTTTAAAACTAATTCACATATTTTTTTATGCATGTTTAGATATGACCAAGTTTTTGGCTATTTGAAAAGTTATCTATATTTTAAATCTTGAAAACATAGCTATTAGAATAGATTTAAAGTATCAAGTTTTCAATTTGATAAAGTTGTGCATTAACTGAATCCTGGTGTATTATGTCTCTATTTTGTTATATTAGTCGACTTATAAGAAGTATAAGTCGACTAGACTGCTGGATGAATGTGTGTGCATGTCTCTGCTTTGTTCTATTAGTCGACTTATAACAAGTATAAGCCGACTAGACTGGTGGCTGTTTGCAGCAATTCTGCACTGATACATGTCCAATATTTTTATCATAACTTTTTAATACGATCTTTGTTTGATATGATTCAAGTTGTATTTGAAAGCTAACTTCAAGGGCTATAAATTTCTTTTTATAACCTTTTCGTGATTTGATTGTTTAAGATGTCAAAAATTGGTTTAAAGTCAGACTGTGTTGAAAACAGTGTTCTTTCAATTTGATCGAGTTTTACTTTTCTTCTTCAAATTTAGATATTTGTGCTTATTTGGTTTGGGTTTATTTTTGGGCCTTGGGTTTTGACTCAATAAGAGAACTTGAGAGACCCATTAACCCACTTATATAGATACATCTTTGAGGTTAGAGATCCATTTTGTTTTTTGTTTGGGATTTGAAGAGAAGGAGCTTGGGGATTTTATCTTGGTGCAAGATTAGTAAGGAGAGGCTCTCATCAAGGATCCATCATCTAGATTCATCTCCCTCTTTACTTGTCAAGGCAAGTTCACCCCTCTTGGTTGTCTTTCCCATGTTCTTGATGCTTAGGGCGTCCAAATAGAATAAAAAATGAGATTTTTTTTTTTTTTAGTATGTTAGAGTTTTAGATTCAATCAAGTACATTATATGTTCGTACTTTTATTGAATTGTAGTATTAACAAGAATGAATTTGAAGTAGTTTGCATGAGAAAACATTATTTTTATCAGATCTAGAAATATGATAATTAAAAATATGATTTTTAGATTATTAGCATGTTTAGAATCATGTAAGTTAAATATGTGTTCATCACTTGATTAAGACTTTGCCCCCCCACATAAGTTTGAAGTAGATCGCACGCATAAAAATATTATTTTTATGAGATCTAGAAAAGAGATAATTGAAAATAAAATTTTTATCTTAATAATATGTTCAGATTTAATTAAGTTTAATATATGTTCATTAAGAGATTAGTAACTTGAACTCATATGAGTTTGGATTGATTCGCATATATAAAAATGTAATTTTTATGGGATCCAGGAATGTAAAGATTAAAAATATAATTTTTAGTTTACTTGTATGTTTAGAATCAAATGAATTAATTATATGTTCATCCGTAGATGGATACTTTGCACCTACATAAATGTGGATTAGTTTGCATGTATAATAATGTAATTTTTATGAGATTTAGGATTGTGGTGAATAAAAATGAAATTTTTATCATGTTAGAATCATGCTAGAACCCTTTTCTAGATCCCGATGATTTGCTTGAGCCTTGTATGTTGTTTTGGATCGATATCGATCGATAATGTTAAACGAGAATCAAATAGGTTATTTAAAATGAGTAATGGTTCCTCGGTATGAAAATCATGTGTATGCCTCGAGCACTTGTGATTATCTTGATTCATGCATGAGAAACGTGGACTTGAACGTGCACTGAGCACGTATGTGTGAACACGTGTACAGGCGTCTGTGATTTAACTTAATTGTTATATTATGTCCTCTAAGTATGATATGTGATTCAGATATAAACGCATTCGTAGAATGGTGTTATATATGAAAGTTTTGTATGTAACCGTGAGATATTACTCTCTCGTATTGGTTGAAATCGCCGATGAGGGCGATGTAACTTGGATGACAATAGCTTGTGATTTAGGGGTAATTTGCATTTATTGTATATCCACAGAGAGTCCCTAGTTTGACACTTGGTCGGTAGTGCGAATTATATTTTATCATTATTAGCGATTAGACATATATCATGTATCACGCACGGACACATTAATCATGATTATGCATACCTATGTATATATTAAGTCTACTACCATACCATGTATTCATTTATCTATTTCTTTTATGTTTATTGATATTTATCGTTTGTTTCCTCGACCTAGTACTGAGTCAGCCTCAGGATCATGGTCGAAGGGGCAACTTTTTGGTTCGACTTGCTGGCGTTTGACGTCCATTGATTTACATCTTTTTCGAATCATTCGCAGGACATCCGAAGAGGCGTTGAGTGACGAAGATGTTGATAGTCGTCCTTTTATTTTGATAGGTAGATAGAGTGCTAAGTAGAGAGTCATTTATTTTGTATACATATTCCCATATTGATGTATATATTCAGGTTTAGACTCTGTATCCATATGTTGGCTCTTTGTACATGCTTGAAACCTTTACCCCTAGTGAGATTTTCAGTATATATATATGTTATATATTGTTTGTGTTTTCCTCTCATTGCAGTTGACTATTTATTGTTTACTTTTAGTATATTTGAACTGCCTGAGTTATGTATCATATTATAATGACTTTAAAGTTCACAACCAGACTGCAGCTGGTCTGCGGAACTTCGGGTAGTTACACTTTCCCAACACTAATTTTCAGTGTGCTTCTTCTCAACTCCCAGGGCATAACTAACTTGGTTATGCCAACCTACAAAAATACATATTGCGTAATAAATTAAATGATCCATTTTGTTAATCTTAAGCTACATATTTTAAAAGTTATATACACAAAAAGTCGTTCATTTTGAGGGTCATTTACATATGTCTATGTGGTGACAAATTTTTTTGCACATTATGCAATTTTATAGGTGGACATAAGTATTAAAGACTCATATATATATATATAGAGAAAGAGAGAGACTTGGCTACTTCCAGAAGCCATTCAAATTCAATGTTAGGCTACTCAAATTGAAGGTCCAATCTCTTCTGGTTGATAAACATCATTTAAGTGACTAAAACAAAATATGAAGTGTTTAAGTTTTTTAACTCATGCTTCCACAAGGCAACAAATGGGCGGCCCAAATTGGCAAGTTGCTTAGAAATATGACTTTGGGCATACAAATTCTTGATCCAACTATCTAAAAACAATCTAAGCACTTGAAACCCTTACACCAATTTTTGCTAGGTTTCAAGTAGTTTACACTGTTAAAATCACAATTTAGGGGGGGGGAGAGAGTAGCTAAAGCAAGAGTCAACCTCACAATATCATCACCAATTTCAGGTGTGATGCTGATGCTTCTTCTGTGTATCCTTCGAACATTAGATGTCGACCCACCATCTGACCTGCAAAGAATGTAATAGCTAGATTATGCGTTCAAATAATGTATGCATTTAACATTATTCAGAAGTATATGGTTTGATTATATCAGAAAATTAATGAGATAAATAAATATAGCCTTTTATAGATAAAAAAAGTCTTGCTAAACGTTAAAGAATGGGCAAAGAAAAAAGTTCAAATATCTCACATCAAATTAATTAAAATGATATTGCATTAAACAATGTCCTCTATATGTGAATAAGAGTATGTGCGTGCAGAGGCTTATATGTCTGGTTATGTGCAAGGAGCTAGAATACTTCACGAACCAGATGTTACAAGAAATGCTAGAACTCTTTTTTGGCGGCCATGTGATGTATAGGTGCATATGTTGAAACGTGTATTGTGCAAATGTTGTAACCACATACAGAGCTAAAAAGATTAGAGACATTTACTTCCAATTAAGATATTGTGCATCATATATGGGTTGTTATTCCATTTGGTACTTTGGCTCGTTTAGTGCTACACAGATGAATGTGACTCCCAATAGAATATCACTTCATTTTGCCTCTTTTCCTAAACTCTTTCGTGGTCTTGGGGAATCTAAAGGCTTTCTCATTGACTGAATGACTATAAGCTACATGAATAACAAGATGATATGTAGGACAACCCCCACCAAAATTTGGCATATCCAACATGGCCACACATGCCATGACCTTCATTCACCTTTGAAATACAAATAACATGGTGTATCTATGCCTTTTTGACAAAAAAAATATTTTTCATTTTGTGAATCATTTATTGTTTTAGGTTCTTTCATATATATGGATGACAATCCAATATATATTTGAAAAACATGCATATAGAATTATGCCCTCGTGCCCGGGAATTGGAGAATTGTCATGCATGAATGACTATAAGCTACATGAATAGACATTAGAAGGTTCATAGAAGGGTAATGATCTAAAATAGAAAGTTGGAGCAAAAACCCAAGACCGACCAACTTAAGATTTTAGGTCTAGTAGATTCTCAGCCTCCATCTGACGCCCATCTTACTCTGTGTGAAGGCCAAGTATCTATATCCCTATAACAACAATTATCAGAAAGTCGTTCACGATTTCATCTTGTCGCTACCTCTTCTTTCTAATCACATCTTTTACCAACATATCTTCAACGTCACCACCATGAGAAGAGAAGAAAAGGCCTAATCCAACAATGACGATGACTTTAATCCTCGACCTCGCCATGACAACTATGTTTGCGCCTAGACACCACGATTTTAGTCCACAGTATTGCCACAACCACCACATTCGTGCCTCGTTTGGTCTTGTCATCTCGCCCTTTGTGAATTTTGACCAATCACCAACCATTTTTGCAACCATCTCAGTGTCATCATCGTTCCGTAATAGTCATCATCGGCATTGATCATCCCCGTTGTTATTCTACCAACCACAACAGCTTCAATCTCTTTATCATCATTGATCAGATCTTGTTCGCTTGTGAATTATGAAACTCGCCGTCGTCGTCATCAATCCAAAGGTCACCCTCTACATCACCAACATATATGTTCCTATCTCATTGTTTCTCTCTAATAGAACACTCTACCATCAACTGCTGCCCTACGAAGACTCAATGTTATAAGTCTGTAGGATAGAAGTAGCCAGTGGATAAATGTAGTCGGTCTTAAAATTTAAAAAGGAAAACACTAAAATCCAAAAAAGAAGGTAGTTACGTTTTCTTAAAAGATATAAAATCTATGCTTTGTTAAGATCCTAAGAGAGGATCAATCGTGTTCATCATCGAATATGATAGAAGGTCCAGAGAAGTTTGCAAGAGGGTTATTATAGGGGTTATGGAAGTGATAACAGAGTTAGAGATGAAACCTATCTCAGTTCCTGAACAAATTCTAGTAAGATGGATGAAAAAAGGCTGGAGAAAATTCCTTGAAGCAGAACAGAACATTGGAGATTAATCTGACACGTAGAAGTCAAGGAGAAACATCTTACACAAAGTCCAAAGAGGATAACTAATGAATATAACATGGTATGCTTAGATTATGGCCAATAGATTAATTCCATAGAGCCTGCCAATATGGATTTGGTGATTCATTATAGAGAGTGAATGAACTGTGAGAGTATTATAGTGTTACATTCAGAAAAGAGTAATTTATCTCGGGCATATAAGTTGACACATGAGACACATGAGATATGTCTTTGTTCAAGTATATACTTGGCATAGGCATTTATCCGAAAAGCTTCTCAAACTTTGCCACAATACTTTGTTGGCTTTAAGAAATCGTATGTAGAGCTTAATGCTATGTTCCTATCACTGTTAATATTCAGCAGATTGAGTTGTACTGAGCATAGTTAGCAGTTTTATTTTTTCTGGGAGGTTTGCCATTAACATATGCCATGACCTATCCAGTATTGTCAAGGGTGCATTCGAGGAGAGGGGAGGCCCAGAGCGGCGGTACCCAACATATAATTGAGACACTGCATTCCATGGAGACACTGCATTCCACTCAGGCATGTGCGCAAATGCGCCTCTGGTGCACTTTAGGTGAGGCACAAGGCGCGCTTAAGGCATCTATATATGTTTTAGGTATAACTCAAAACCAGTTCCTTAGTTGAGTAAAGCCTCATCCCAACTCCCCCCAAACCCATTTGACAAATCCCTAAAGGAGCACTGGTGCTCCAAGTCCCTTTCCCCCTCCTCTCTTCCTCTTTGATTATTCGCCAGTGATCCAGGGTTTTCTGGCAACAGCAAAACATCTGATAACCCTTTTCTCTTTTGAAAATTTTATATATTTTTTTAAGAATAAACCCGCTTCCTCTGATGTTGTTGTTGCTCCCATCCATAGCTGCTACACCTACTATTACTTCTCTTCTCCTCTTTCCTCTCTTGCTTTTTGCCTTTTGAAATCCTACAGTGTTTTTCATTGCAGTCCAAGAGGTTGGTTCACTTTTGGGCATGCTGTGTTTGCTTTGACTCTTCTCCGACGATTACTAGATTGGCCACAAAAGAGATCCAAATTCGGGGTAATCTTTACCCTTTTGAACTAGCACCCAACCAAATTTGTGACTGTATATAAATCATCGCCGATGAAAGGCTCAACCTTGATGGAAGGCTTAAACTTGCCTATGTTTTCCAGCAAAATTTGGTGCAGTTGTTGCTCTTGTTGTTTCTGTTGCACTCCTACTTTGATGTTGTCGTTGTTTGTCCCATCTACAGATGCTCGTGCATAGTTTGGGCGGTATACAGTAGTATATAGCATTTTGGACTTGATAGATGTTAAGAGTGATCATTTTGTGTTTTATGGCAATCTGTCTGTAGCCAACTTATTGTGTATGTTGATGGTATTGTGATCACGTTAGATGATGTAAGCGGTATTATTTCGCTTAAGACCTCCTCCAAAGGAAATTTCGTATGAGGATCTAGGAAGCTAGCAATATTTTCTTAGTACTAAAGTTGCTCGATCTAAGAAGGGAACATATCTTTCTGACAGAATGTAAGTTATAGGCATGTTGACATAGGTGGGAGTGCTAGGTTCTATGACGATAGATACTCCTATCGAGCTTAACTCATGCTGCTAACCAATAGTTTGAGATTCATTGTATGATCGAAGGGTCGGTACCTGAATTATTTGACAACTACTTGACCATATTGCTTACCCAGTGAGTGTGATTGCCAATTTGTGTTTGCCCGAGTACCACTAACCGAGATGGACCAATTCGAATTTTGAGATACTTGAAGAGTGATGTTGCTAGAGGCAACTTCTACTCTAGCTATGGACAATCCCATATAACTAGATTAAATAAATGATGATTTCACGAAATTGCCTTCTAATAGATGAGCTACCACGAAATAGAAATAGAGTGTTTTTTCTAGATTGAATGCAAAGAGAGCTTTGGGCTATGGCTAGTACTTCCTTTGAGATGGTGTGGATAGTTGCTCGGTGAACTAGGTTTTGAATCAAAATATGCTATGAGATTATATTGTAATAATCAAACAACTATGTACATTGTACTAATCTTGTCTTTCATGAGAAAACAAAACACACTGAGTATAAGAGTCATTTTGTTCATGAAAAGGCGGAAGAGAAGATTATTGGAAGATCATTACGCCTCTTGGAAGATCACAAGATACATATACTTGTGACAAACTAGCAAATAGGATTTATTGGTCGAACTTGAAGGGGACTATTAAAGAAGAGGGGTATTATTGTATATCCATCTATTTAACAACTTATATATGTGAGGAGGGAAAATCTAATTTCCTTTGCCTCTTTGATCTTAATATACAAGGGGAGGAAATCAATTTCCTTTTCCTCTTTGATTTTACCCAATTAAATTCTAATAATTACCACTTCATAGTACAAAAAACCTGAAGGCTTCTCCTTATCCAAGCTTTCCTCCTTCCTCCGACCCTCCTATTCTAGTATCCTCGCTTTATATGAATCAAGGATCTCTTATTTCAACTGCTGCAATAAGTAACAACAGTTCTTGCCAGTGAACACCTTCCTTTTGAACAATTTATTTTCTTTAGCTCATAGAGATCAGACCAAATCACTTTTGTGTTTGCCAAAAACTTGATCTTTCTTCCTTTTATTAAGGTTTAATTAATTTTATAATTCTTTCAAACTGCATAAAGTAACTTATGTTGTTTTCTGTGTCAACTAAATTATTGTCAACCACCCAGGAACCTTCGCCCAAAGTCTAGCCCAAAGATACGTGAAAAAATATCAATTCTGAAGTCTCGGGATTTTAGGCATTGTTATGGCATACAAATACCCACGAGCATGTCACTTAGTATTCCACTTTTGCTCTAGAGCTTTTGAAAAGTGCATCCAGCTAAAAATATGTAATCAAATTGTCCTGCCTTACACAGAATGAATATGAATTTATATGTTGAGCGCATAACTTCGACATGTATCTGCAACTAACCTGCTCTGCTTTCAGGTTTTCGGGCCACTATATTGTTAAATTATATAAATAGAAATACCCATGCGAGCTTGCATGCCCCCATAGCATGGTTTAAAATATCGGAATCGAAATTGATATCGACCAAAACTTTTTGGTATTGGAATTAGTCATATCAACCCATATCAGCTATTTCTTTTCAGTGATATCAGCTCTGGTAAAAGAAAATTTAGTAATTAAAAATGTTTTAAAAATTGTTGATATAATTTTACATTTCGACATTATTTTTAAGGGTTTTTAAGATATATATCCTCCAAATCTTTGGCATTTAGAAATTTACCCTGCAAATGTTTGATATTAGAATTTTTGAGAGAGGCTTTAACACTCCAATGGCATAACTAAGCTAATTATGCCCACCTATAAAAAAGGTGTAATATACAAATATATTGGATGATCCGCGCTGTTCATTTTGATGTACATATTTTAAAAAGCTTATAAACAAAAATTCATGTGTTGTGAAGTTCAATTACTCATGCATCAAGTGATTGTGAAATGAATGATTTACAATTGTCTGAAAACCGTTCATTTTGCCACCGCTTAAAAAATGAGTAAATGATATTCAAAATTCATCATTTTTTTTATGTATAGAGCTTTTAAGATGTGTAGATCAAAATAAACGAAATGGATCATCTAACTTCATTACGTATATTTTTTAGAGGTGAGCATAAATTGCTTAGCTATGCCTTAGGAGTATTAAAGTCTTACCCTAGAAGTATGTGTAAGTGTGCGCGCGCGCGCATGATTATATCTCATCTATTCTTCTCTTGCCAATATCCTGCCTATATTGGTCTTTGTGCAAACTTAAATTGGGGCTCTCTACTGTCCAGCATCTCTGTCTTGTGGAGGAATGTCATGCTCTATCTCAGAAATTCAAAGGTAGAGCAAAGGACACTGCTTTAACCAGGATTGTGCTTAGATAAGCAATTTTGGCATATTTGGAAGGAGAAGAAATGCTTGAATTTTCCAGCAAATCTCCAGACATTAAGGTATTGGTCTTTTGGAGCATCTATGAAGATCTCAATGTGCTGCTCAGAACCTGCTATTGGAAGACCAGGGCCAATTCTTCTACAATAACTATCTTTAGTAACTGGGGTATTTCTGTATCTGATTCCTCTGAACCCTATTTAGCACATTATAGTTGAGGGTGACGGCTAGGGTCCTCTCCCCTCTATAATTGATCTATATGGCTTAGATTAATCTTGGGTGTGCACTATTGTAGAGTTATTCAGTATCAATACAATCATTTTACTTTTCAAAATATATGCATGAATTCCCTGGTCTAATTCAAGCACTACAAGATGAGATAAAGAATGAGGAATCCATAAGCTTTTTGGGTTCAACACAAACTCCGCCTATCTTTTTGTTCACTTTAAAAAGATCTGGTAGGTTCCTAAAACACACATTCTACTTGGTGTTATCAATGCTGTAACTTGGAAGTTGAAGTACACATGACTTGGATAGTACTACTCAGTGCTTGGTAGTTGAGTAATTGGATTTTTTTTTTTTTTGAGAAGAGGATCATTTACGTTTTGGTCTCTTGAATTATAACACTGGTTCCTGGTCTCTAAAATAAAAAAGGCAGCATAATTTTGATGGATGTATTATTGGATCAATGTTTTTTAAAGTTACTCATTGCTTATATTAATTCAGTTGACAAGACTAGAGTGTAAATCTAATATTATGACGGTGTCAATAACCTATAAATTAGTGACTAATGAAATGTTTAGTTGTGTGTCTTAAAGGAATAGATTAAGAAACATATAGAACGATGGATGGAAAGAGCCATTGTTGCAAAATTAATTGGAGGTGGAAGGATTACCAGCTCCAAGTCAATCCAAGGTCATTCAAGACATATCAAAGTTCTCGAGGCCATTAGAGCAATTCATGAATTCAGTTTTCATATTTTTATTCAGATATTTATGTGAGATAATTGATGTGAGGATTTAAAATATTGGCACTTTAGAATTCTTTTAGGACCAATTTCTGGCCTACCACCTTTTCATGTCCTTATTAAGTGCCTTTGTGGTCATACATGCCCTGGAATTATTCTCAACTACACTTAACTGATCTTGATTCTATCATAGGACATCCTACTATTCTGCGTATGAAGTCTGGCTGGCTGGCTGAATACATGTAGCAAAAAAATGGAAATTTCTTTGAGCTATCCTTTTTACTCACCTACCTTTCTTCATTCAATGCAAATCTTTTTGGCCATAAAAGCTCATATGTTTCTGCCATCAGCCTAAACCAAAGCAGACTGGGCAGAATGGGGAAAGACTTGTTGATTTGGATCTGCTTTGTGAGCTCCAATGGGATCTATCTGAACCAACAACTTGATTCAAATAGCTAGAATCAAATCTCAGTATATTGGGATCATTCAAGAGCTCATGATAGCAATTCAAGCTATATTTCAAATTTCTCTCAAGAAAAAAGAATGAAAGCTCTCATCTTTCCTAGAAATCTAAAGCTTTCAACTTTATGTTCTCTTGTGATTCCTCCTCATCTCATGACTTCTCATTACTCCTCAAAGTGCCAATTCTCAGAATCTCATTCTCTCATCAATCACCATAAAGCCTCGCTCGTAATTTCTATTTTGATAGTTTGTCGGCTTCACTAGTTCTCACTATTATGAAGAACAACACTTCATATCTTGTATTAAGAGTGATCCTCTTAGTTGGAAGAAGTGAAGTCCAATCTCTTGGGTGAACAGTTGCCAAAAGTTTAAAGGAACTAGCTTCGGTGGGAAACTTGATAGTGGAATTTGGAAATCCTAGAGGGAGGCCTCGAGGTGATGTATGTAGGGGGATAGCCCCACCCACCTAAAAATCGCACGTCTTATTTTCTCTAATAACTTTTGCATTTCTATTGTTATCAGTTATTGTTTTGCACTTGCATTGCACTTCTAGTTCAAGCTCACTGTCAAGGCAGATTCTGCCAAGACTTCATGTCTGCTCTGCCACGGGCAGTTTGCATATTCTGATTTAAAATTGGGTATTACTCATCTTAGAACCCTGTTCCACATCCCCTCCCCCATCCTCTAGGGTTTTACATAATGGATGGATCAATTTTAAATTAGAAAGTGAAGAGAGAGGCAGTGGAATCTAATGGATGTAGAATTAGTAGGATGAAGATAAATATTTGGAAAAAGATTTTAGCAGGAATGAAATAATAATAATAAGGACATGATCAACATTGATGGCCTGGATGTATCTACCAATGATCATTGTTCTGAGTTGTGATATAGATCAAAAATTTATCATGAAGGTGCAATCAATAAAGATGTTGTCCATGAAACTAAAGCACGACAGTCGAAGTGGAAAAGTGCTTCTAGATACTTTAGAAAGCAACTGCCAACCATGTAACAGAGTATAGATATAAAATGGCAAAAGATACACTGAAGTCTCACATACTAATGTAGGAGAGCACAACTGAATGCGGACTGCAATCCTTAGCATGAAATATTTGGCTGGCACATCAATTAATATAGGTTAAATGGAGTGAATGAGATATAAGAACAATTTTTTTTTTTAATAGTAAATTGATATTTGCTCAAAAACTCAAGACACAATATAATAATGTAATACTAAGAGTGCTCTGCTTCGCAGATATACAAATAAAAGACAGCTAAAAATAAGATCCTAGCAAAAGAATTATTACTAAAGAATCCGGCAGAAACAATGCAGTTGAGCGCCAGAAATGAGTGGTGTAAGCATCAAAGCAACAACAAACTCAATTTTTTTTCCCTAAGAAATGACAGAAACAAGCAATATTACTTTCCTCATAAAGGCCAGCATTGTTTGACTTATGCTTGAGCATATGAGAGTTGAGAGTAAGGACAAATTTAGAAAATGACTTGTCCGTTGGTATCTTTTTTAGCTAAGAGCATACTTTAAATAGATCAGGCAAGTAGAAACAAGTGAAACACCGCACTCGTGTCATGACAAAATATTCAAATGAATAAATGTAGAATAAGAACCTTGATGCAGCAACACCATCTGCATATTCTCTAGATGACTGTCTGTCACCACTCAGCATAGACTGTCCTCGTGCTCTAAATAGAGGATGCTCTGGACTGCATAAACAAATAATAATGAGACCCTAAAAAATCATATTTTAAGACAACAACACTTATAACCGGGAAAAAAAATTAAGGGCAAGCCAAGTCATGAGCTAAATTTTGTTGGCATAATATTATTATAGAGTATATCAATTTCAAGTAACAAATTAGACAATGCAAAACATGTGATTTGCAGTTTAAGTGGACCTCTGGCAAGTACAAAAGATCAACAGGTTATGATATTTTCTTCACAAATTAATTCAGCCAAAAGAAGAACCCAACTGATTGGAAGTAAACACCATAACCTGATCTGACAGGTTGGAATTATAAGAAATTTGCACCTAAATACAATCAGAGGGCCAAAAGAACTTGACTTGATGCTTCCCCAGTCTCACTGTGATCAAACTTCCTCTGCACTTTAGCTAAAACTGGTGGTTCTTGGATGGGTAAGGTGGGACCCCTATCCTGCTAAATTGGGATAATCCCCAACTTGGGAAGGAAGTTACACTAAATAATTTTAGGGGGTCATTTCACTAGAAAAGGATTTAAACGGCGACTAAGCAATAGGCTGTGTTCTACGGAATCCAAGAAGGTGTGAGGCAATGTTGTTGGATTCGTGGCTGGTCTGCGGTATGACACGGGAAATGGATAAGATACTTTGAATGATACGAAAAGGGGTGAGGCTTAATAAGATCGGTATTAGGGTTGTGATACACTTTAGAGTGCCCGGCTGGGTCATTTCAATAACTTTGCATGTATTATATATAGATAATTATATGTGTGCACATGGATATATAACCATACACATACACATGTAATTGAAGTCATGTAAAATTAAGGATTGTGATAATGGATATATAATGATATACATACATATGCATGTGCAGCTATACAAAATCACATAGCCAAGTAGAATTGATTTTTCCCCTTCACCGTGATCAAACGTCCTATGCACTTTATCCAAAATGGGGGGGGGGGGGGGGGGGGGGGGGGGGGGGGGGGGGGGCTGTGATTATTCACGTGCATTGCATATTTTATGTCACATTTCATATTTATTCTTATTTAAACTATGCTATTTAATCGGTTTATTGTCTAATGGTGTGCAAGTTGTAATTAATGGAGGAAGGGAAGAAAAAGCCAATTATATCCAATTCAGTCCGGATTTTTAAAGATAGGATTTTCTAATCCAAGCAATCAACGGAGATCTACCTAAATCCAGAGGTTTAGAAACAATCCTATCTGAAGAAACTGAGTTATCTGAACAGGGGGGTTCTAGCGCACGAAGCGTTGATCCAACGACACAGCTACAACTGTGGAAACGCGGCCAAAGCCGCATCCACTCAGCCATACTGCGGCCGTTGGGCCAGCGGTTTCACTCTTATCCCCCTCCTCGTTTTGGCACTCCTCTCCTATAAATACTCCACCAGAGCAGAGCAGAGCAGAGCAGAGCCGTACAGAATAAAACTAAGTTTAGGGTTTTCATTTTTAAGATTAGGATCTTATTGTTAAATAGTTGTTGAAGTTGTAATTTTCATTTATTTTCTATCTTTATTCTAGTTTAGACTAAAAAAGTGAGAGAGGAAACGAGTGTGTAATCTACAATTGAAGTGACATCAAAAAAGATTCAGCTTGTTTTTCTTCAACGTCTCGCTCTATTCGTTTATTTTTTTATTTTCTTAACCTATTCCATGAGTAGCTAATTCGGTTTTCTGAACTCACTATTCTCTTTCCTCTATTAGTCTTCTTGATTGTTTTATGTAAAAAAGAAGCTCAACGGAATCATATAAATGCCTAATTTAAGCCTTGCATGTTTGTGAATGTTCTTGAAGGCACATAAGGATGAGTTTGGACTTAACTTTCATTATGAAAATAATTCTTAAATTCGTTTTACTCCATACTTGAAAAATCTTGATGGTTTAACATTCAATTTAAGACGGTTTTAAAAAGAAGTCGAATTTTCAAAAAATTTATCTCATTTGCTTTGCTTGAATGTTTCTGAAACTCAAGTTTTAATTTTTGCCGATGATCCGATTGAGACACTAAACTTTCAAGAGAAGAGCACGTAGTTGAGTAGTAGAATAGTGAGCCCGGATTTCTCCTCCTTAAAAAGACTCATTTTCCCTCGCTCGAGTTTTCTTCAAAAACCTAATCCATCTTTTCACAGCACTTTCTTTTATTTTCATTTTCTACATTCTCAAAATCACTCTCCCACCAAACTGATTCTTTCTTCTTTAATTTCTTTTAAAAAAAGGGAAACATAGCTTGTTTTTGAAACAAAGACATCGAAAAGCTCGCATCGCATCTCTCCTTGTGGACACAACCCGTTAACCCTAAGCTACACGGTATTTTTAATCCAATCATCACACACGACTTTCTACTTTCATTTACTTCAATCTATGTGGTGTATTTGGAATTGCTCAGTGCGAACGTGCGAACTGAAGAGGCTGCTTGGGTGGGTAAAATGGGGATCCTATCTTGCTAAATTCCCTAACTGGGGGAGGAAATTACTCTAAATAATTTTAGTGGGTCATTAATAAACTTGAAGAGGACTGAAAAGACAACAAAGCAACGGGCTGCTTTACTTGGAAGCCATCCAAGAAGGTGCGCAAGGCAATGTTACTGGATTTGTGGCTGTTTGAATGATACACTAAGGGCTAAGGCTTAATCGGAGCGCTATTAGGATTGTGATACGCTTTTAGAGTGTTCGCCTGGGTCATTTCAATAACTTCGCATGTACCATATGTGTGCATATGGAATTATGGATATATAATGATATACATATACATGCATTTGAAGACATACAAAACTAAGGATTATGATAATGGTAGCAAGACTCTTTTAATCTGTACTATATTAAAAAGAGTGAGTTTTGTTGTTTCAGTCTGTCAGTTTTCAATTCCCAAAGTACCCTTTGAGGCCATCACACTTTCCTTCCAAAACCGCCCTATAGTTATCTATTATACATCAGGAGACTGTCAAGTCCCTACACATGTGGGCATATAAATGGTTTTAGGCTGGAGAAAAAGATCCTAGCCAAGGGGCTCGCCGCGATTTGAACTCCTGTTCTAAGGCTCTAACATAATTTTATTTTAGCAATTGCCCGAGGCATCCACTTATTAAATGCTAAAAGATCTTCAACTCTTCACACATCTGTGCATGTTGTTTAGCTGTTCAGTCTTGTGACAAAAACACCTCAATGTCTGCAATTTGAATTCCTGTACTATCATTATTTTCCGAGCATGGTATTTCATCTATATTGTAAATTACCATCCTACATTCACATATTCACTCATGCTTATTTTTGTTAGAAATATACTTGACTAAATTAGGCTTTAAAACTTTAGTAACATCCCTCTAAACTACAACTTCTAATAAGCTAAACTTATATTATTATAGAAAACTACCATGAACTTTTTGACAAAAAAATTATAAACTTTTGCATATATTTCCTCTTGTACAACATTTTTATATGCTTTTTTATTTATGATCTATATATTTAGGTTATGCTTTAATATTTTTAAAAACATCCTCTAAATTACCCATTTCTTATATATCCTCTTTCATAAATTACTCTATATAATTAATAAACTTTTCATATATTTTATGTGAGGAACCTTTCTTATTATCCTCATGTGTTTATACTTTATATTTACAATTATTTTATTAATTACAGTATTTGCTTCCTAATGCTTAATTATTTTGAGGAAATATAACTGATGAGGACATCACGACAGTTGTCAGTTATCTTTTTATGCCTTAGTTTATTTTGAGATATGTTTTATTTATCTTTCTTTTAGTACCACATCGGTTGTATCCGAGAAGTTCACTTTGTAAGAGCCTATATAAAGAGGCTCAACTCAATGAATAAGTAGACGATGATTAAATAAAACTTTTTCAGTTAAAATTTCAGAGCTCTTGGGTTCTTGAGATTGGGTGTGAAGCCCGTGGTGTAAGGGGTGTGAAGCCCGTGTAAGGGGTGCGAAGCCCAAAGTTATCTGGTTATTTCTCCAACCCTAGTCTCTCTTTTCATTTTAGTTCTTCTAAAACCCTAGTTTTTTTATTTGTATTCGAAGGTGATTGCGATCCTGTTTTACATCAATTTGGTATCAGAACTTTGGTCCCAATCCCCTTCGAATTTCTTCTCTTCCCCAAATTCTAGATCTAGATCTCTATCTACTTTGCCAAAAAAAGAAAAAAAAAGAACAGAAAAAAAAAAGGAAAAACAGAAAATGAAGGAAAAACAGAAAAAAAAAAGACAAAAAACAGAATAATAAGAAAAAAAGAAAAAAAGATTACCGATTACTGTTCACGGTGAACAATAATCACCCTGATTACTGTTCAGCCCCCTCCTAAAGCCCAACACTCAGCTGTTCTGAAGCCCGTTTCAGGCCCGTCCGGAGTCCGAATCGAGCTCCGTCTGAAACAGTGAGTTGGTAGTGAGCCCGGAGTTACTGGTAAAGTTTTTGTAGCTTTTTTTGAGCAAATCTGATCTCTTCAAGCCTCTTTTTGGAGCCGGTACTGTTCCTGCAACAAAAGAGCAGAATTTCGAGGCCTCTTTTCCATTCCGATTTGAGCCTAGTTTGAGGCATCTTTCTTTCATTTCATATTACTGCTATTTTAGAACTTTGTGGGTAAGTTATTCTCTACAGTGTGGGTATTTCTCCGAAGAGTTTTTGAGGAATTTTTGTGTCTGGACGTGAACGACTCACCCCTCAGGTGATAACCGAACTTGAGCTGAATTATTAACTGTTAAATTACTGCAACTACTATTTGGATTGCTATAATTTGTTGGTTGAATGCTATTTGCTTCTATCTAGTGGTTGCATCACTATTTATCGCCTTCATCATTTTTGGAGTGCATTTCTTTGCATTTAAACTTTAGGATCTTTTTGTTCATTTAGTGCATGCATTTAGTTTACTTGACCTTAGGATTCTCCACTGTATTGTTTGTTTGCTTGAACCATCATGACTAGTCAACATTATAGGGACCCCCACTTAGACCAGCTACACAATCCCCGTCAGGGTCATTTGTCCGTTCAGGATTACATTATCATATTCAAGAACTTAATCTACCGTAGTGACGTGAGAGAGCACCCTTCTGAGACTGTAACTAGATTTGTTTGGGGTTTACGACTTAAAATAAAACGTGCTATGATTACTGGCCCCTATGACTTAGACACTGTTGAAGATGCCTTTGATGTTGCATTAAGATTGGACTTGACTTTCAAAACGCTAGTCAATACCAAGACCAGATGTTCTAAATGTAAGGGATATAGACATTATAATTATCAGTGTCCATCGGAGAGACAACATGTTAGAATTGTGCCCACTGATGAAGTTGATGACTCGAAGGTTGTTGAGGATGTCCAAGTTTCTCCTAAGACTGTTAATATAATTGAAGACATAGCAGTTGATTCTGAGACACAGATTATTGATGAAATTCACATGTCTTCTGATAGTACCAATGATAACGTGAATGAGATAGTTGAGCCTAATATACCCACTATGCCTAGTCAGCCATTCGAGTCTCCTTGTGTTGAACCTAGTTTTATGGTTATTCCTATCAATTCATCTTTTAGGGAGTCACCTGAATTTCTTACCAAGGTCCAGCAGATGGTTTCTAATACTTCTTTTTCAGGTTGTTTAGAGTTTGTGTCCGAGTCCCGTGTACCTCCATCGTTAGATGTGTGTCCTTCTAGGCATATTATATCTCTCACTCCCATCGTTAGGAGTTATGCTTAGAATACCTACTGTTTTGCATCTGCCTATTGTACATATTGATGATATCACTAGGCTGATAGCAATTTACAATAACACCTACAAATTTGCTGCATACCCATATAGTATTTTGTAGAAATTTACAGTTGATAATAGGGTGATGGTTACGAGTCACTCTGAGGTCACGAAAAAGTTGCACGCTTCGCGTAAAGATTTCGATAAGGCTCTGAAGAGGATTGCTTCCATTGCTTGCGAGTTGGATAGCCCATGGGATCCTGGTATTAGTTCCGTCTTCAGCAGGGATGATATGCCTTGGTCTACTCTCTATGTCTTGATCGAGCTGCCGTCTTTCACAGCCAACCCGTCACGGAGACCAGTTCCACCTCCACCACTATGGTATCAACACGGCGTACCAGTGATGCTGCCACGACCACCACCTTGGCCCGATTGATATGCTTCGTGAGGAAAGTCCTCACTCGACAGGGTCGGGTTTCTCCCACCCCGGGGGAATTGATGAGGACATCACGACAGTTGTCAGTTACCTTTTATGCCTTAGTTATTTTGATATGTGTTTTGTTTATCTTTCTTTTAGTACCACATCGGTTGTATCCGAGAAGTTCACTTTGTAAAAGCCTATATAAAGAGGCTCAACTCAATGAATGAGTAGACAATGATTAAATAAAACTTTTCAGTTAAAATTTCAGAGCTCTTGGGTTTTGAGATTGGGTGTGAAGCCCGTGGTGCAAGGGGTGTGAAGCCCGCGTAAGGGGTGCGAAGCCCAAAGTTATCTGGTTATTTCTCCAACCTAGTCTCTCTTTTCATTTTAGTTCTTATAAAACCTTAGTTTTTTTTTATTTGTATTCGAAGGTGATTGCGATCCTGTTTTACATCAATAACTAAATTGCTTTATAGTTTTTAGTAATGCCCTATAATATCCAACTTTCAATAAAATATCATAAAATTATTTTATTAATGAAAACTACCATGAACTTCAAAAGAAAAAGAGAACTGCAACTCTACAAATATTTCCTCTTCCACAAATTCTAGTATATACTTAGTTTAAAGTTTTTATGAAATCCATATATTTGGACTATTATGTATATTATATTCATACAAGTTTTAATGTTTTTAGCAACATTCACTAAACTACCAATTTCTTATATATTCCCTTTCCTAAATTATCCTATATAATTTTTAAAAAGTTTCACGCATTTCTATGTGCGTGAACCTTCATTAACCTTATGTGTTTACACATTTTTATTTAAATCTTTTTGGTAATTAGACTTTTTAACCTAGAATTTGGTGTCAGAGGCAAAAAAAAAACATTAGGTTTGCATAACTGATTAGAATCCCATTTAATTAGAATATTTATTCGATTAGGATATTTGTATTTATCGTACCAGATGAGAATATATGCATATATAAACCTATTAGACAGATATTCATATTTGAATATCTAAGTTCGCATATGCACTGCACGTTCCTAAAATTCTAGTAAGTGTAGAGCCTTAATCTTCTATCTTTTGAAATAAAAAGAAGATATTTTAACTTTTAAAAATGATGACAATTCCAGTTAAATTAAATAGTCAAAGTCCGGAGTCCAAGATTTAAAGCCAACTGTGCTGGTCTCAAAAACCAGAAATAAACAAAATATGAAAAAACTAATTTTTCAGCAAACTATATAAAGACAACTTGGCAAATCAATTAATCATTGCACCCCTTCCTTTAAGTTCTTGAGTCATCAGTTTTGGATATCCGGATTGGGAATGCACCGTGAATTGAGTCGAGAAAAGTGAAATCAAAATTTCAGGGCATGGTGTGAATCATGTAACATTGGCAAGCGTAAATTACATCATAAATAAGCAATGGTTGCCTTCAGATGGACACTTGACCAGGAAAGAATATTGGATAGACTTATCAATGTTCACTCAGATTGCTTAACTGAGACATTGAAAGCTTAGGTGCTCATGGTAGCCCATTGCTCATGCATGAGGTGATCAGCTATTATGGTTATTAATTAAATTGGTATATATGTGAACCCCCGCAACTTGGCTTCATCCTCAACCCCAATGTCTTCTATTTATATCATTCACTTAAATGTTCTCAAATAAGAATTCTCCTGCCTGGTTCTACAGATCAATCAGAGAAATAACATTAATCATGCTAGGTTTAATTAGTAACTTCTAGTTTGAGAACTTTCTAAATCAGAATAGTAATTTCAAGTATTAAGATACCTTAAAGGTTATGTTGAGTAGTCTCTCTTAAGCCCCAATATCTCCAAGGCAGCAATTTGGAGGTTAGTTAGCCCTGTTAATACTTAGTTCTAGATAGTGTAAATATTACACTTAGGTAACAAAAGATCTTATTTTCCTTTTTTAAATCGATTGCAGCTCTTGGAAATGCATGTGACTTATAATCATTAAAAGTAACTAATAAAACTAGAATGCTGCAACTACTTTAATGCCATGAAGGCATATATTTTCTCGCTGAATTCAAGAAATACAAAACCAGCAAGCCAGCACAAAAGTTTAACCATTTAAACAATTTATTTAACAGTAAACACGAGCAGATTAAACTACTCATGGCAAATGCTTGAACAATGAGAAAATAGAATGCACGGATTAAGGCTTCATAGACTTCATTTAAGACATTTAAAACAAGTCATCTAACAGTAACCACAAGCAGATTAAACGACTCATGGCAAATGCTTGAACAATGAGAAACAGAATGCATAGAGTTAAGCAGATAACAAAACCATAAAATATTTATATTTACTGAGATAAACTAACCGTGTTGACCGATGAGTTAAGCAGATAACAAACTACCAGAAAGAATCTATATATAATGAATAAATTGAAAGGAAATGTTCAAAGAAAAAAAAACCTTGAACTAGCTGTTCGTTGTTGTTCGGCAACGGCTTTTCTCCTACTACGTCTCCAAAAGGCATTAGCAATGTTGGGCTCACTGTGTGATACACTGAGCAATCGCGCGATCAAGGATACTATATCAGGGACCAGAAAAAAAATAAAAACAAGAAACTGACAGAAAATAGAGAAAGAAACATACATGAAGTAAGCTTGAAAGCAATTCTGCTATCAAGAAAATAAAAAATAATAATAACAGAAATATAACAACAAGAAGAAAATAGAAATATAAGAAGAACAAGTGAATGGAAATGCAAGAAAAAGGAGTGAATAGAAATATAACAATAACAGGAACAACGACGAAAAGAATCTTCATCACAAACTATCAAGAACCCTTAACAAAATACTAAATAATCAATAAAATATATGAAAGAGAAGAGTTAATAATACCTTAACTTCCCTCAGAGGAAGTGATGATCTTAGCATCATATTACACAGTGCAGGACCAGTCACATTAGATGATCCCTCAAGTCTCCGCTGATACAAAGATTTCAGGTTCTCATCTTGCTCAGGACTGCGAAATGAGAAAGAAAAGAAATTAATCACAAAGGGGAGCAGCATTCTGCTTCATTAATGACAGTGCTCAATAAAGAAGCAATTCAGCAGCTGAGATCACACGTCTCATAGCAGACCTCCAATGCAGTCACATACCATTCTCCATCAGTTCTATCAGAAAAACCGCATAATGGACTATTGGGTTCAAGGGGAGAATCACAGGAATCATTCTCTGCGGAATCACTTTCTCCAGCTGCGGATATATGGGATATAAATATAGCCTTCGTTGAAAAGGGAATTAATTGCCCAGGAAAGCGCATAAGATCAACCAGTAGTTCTACTGAATTCAGCATAACTACTACAGACATATGCTTGTAGGAGTCCGCACACTCAACAGAACCATCACTTGGCAGACCCTGCAGGAGAATACAAGGGACGCGCATATAGATGTTACCTTCAAATATAATTAAAGAAAACTCTGCTTCCTATTCAGTTGCATTCACTAGAATAAACAATTAAGTTGTGTTTAAAAATGTTAAAATAAAAAAAGAGGATACATTACCACCACTAGCTTGCTCTCAAGCCCAACAGAATCTGCAAGAACCTTAAATAGAATTGCACGAGGCCGGCATGATCCATGCCTTATCTGCCCCAGAAGTTGGATGCCTCGATTTTCCATCAAATGAGACATATTCTCGACTGCAGCTTTTGCAGGGCTCAACTCTGGATTTGGGCGTTTATAAAAGTCAACGACCTGGAATTTGAATTGACGAATCAAGTGGCAGATAAACAATAATATTACAAGAGATTTGTATATAATTCATATATATAGGAATATTGCATTTATAAACGGCTGACTCAATATTGCATAAAACCTGTACCAGATAACAGTCTGGATACAAATGTTTTAACCAAGGTTTTAAACATCGCCTAATACCAATATTGCCGATACGATCTAATATAACCAAGACAATGCTGATATTACCGATATGATGAGATGGAGTGGCCGATATTGTTGATCTTTTACCAAAAACATATGGCCAAAACTGATTCCAACACCGAGATTTCAAACCATGGTTTTAACTTAGTTTATGATTGAATATAGATAACCATAAGTATGAACATAAAACAGATGGAAATAAATATAGATTCGCCAATGTATACATCCTTAATTATATATGAGCAAGCAAGAGTAATGGGTGTTAAGGTTGCAATTCATGCTACACACAATACCTTCAAAAAGAAGGCAATGATTCCTTAAAAAAAAAAATTATGTTCTATATGGCAAAATTAGATGTAGGAATTCATATAATTGTGTGCAAACAATTGCAATATTAAAACAAAGAAAAACTCAAAACTATAGACACTATGGTGTGTGACTTATGCTAGTGATATTTTTGCATCTACGTTCTCGATGTATAAAGTTTGAACAAATATCATTCTTACTATGATGCTTTCAATATGGAGAGATGTCAGCCAAAATCCAACAGTTAGTGTACACATTGATTTGAGTTATGCCCCCACAAATAGTGAACCTACCGTATCATTGTAACATATTCAATCTGTTCTTTCACTGGTAAGACACTATTCAAAGTTAGGAGCCCATCATTCCAATCTCACTGTCCGTCCAAACATCACAAGAGATTAACTTATAATCTGTGAGAAAGAACCATTGTGATCTTACCGTTCAAGTTATAAGCAGTGGCTTGGATGCTAGGAGTACCAGATAAGAACAATGTAAATTTCAATTGGAAATTTCAAAACCCACATTACCACTGTCGGGCTGTCTAAGCAGACCATAAGATTGTTCTCTAACCAGCGGATAGCATAACCTGTCACTCAAATAACACGCAAGTCCCTTGAATACACCTCTCCTTCACATGGTCAATATTGACTAAACAACCTTTTTCAAGGTCTACCCACATATTAACTTGAAAGCAAGGTTCCTAGGATTGTTACGCAAGACAGCTTCACTCAATTCAGTATTTCAATATAACAAACAAGCCCACTAATAGCTTAGATAGTGGCCCTTCCACTTTGGTGTAGTTGGCCGCGCCTATTGACTCAAGGTGATGGAATCTCGCTTACTCGATGGCTCATAGGAAGAGGGAACCTGTCACGTAGTTATTTTGGCACTGTTCACTACATCTTGCTTTTTTTAGTAACCAGCTGTTCACTGGAAGGTTAGTAGGCCTTTTATACCGAAGGCGAACAAACAAAAGTTCTCCACCAGTGCGGGATCCCTGTTGTTCGCTTTTGTCAGCTGACATTGCGCATAGCGCCAACGGAATTGATAGCATATGGAGCATGCTGTTTGCGGAGCCCCATTTGAGTCGTCGCAAGCAGAGCCGTTTCTAAGGGTGTAATGATGATTCAACAGTTGTGCAGTCATAGCTCAATAATGACTTGGCAGCACAGTACAGTACTAAGTTAAAACAAATACGAATCGTGTTAGATTTGATGTTACATGAAATCATGCAAAAACAGGAAAAATGAGAGCTTAATGGGGGGAGGCACACTTCTTAGAGAAGCATTTCTTGATTCCACAAAAGCCAAAACAGGGATTAAAATGCACTTCCCAAGTTATTATTAGGCTAAACTGCTCCATGGTGGAGGCAGAATTGCAAACAATTAGATTCCTGGAGCCTCTCAAATCTTCAATTGGAAAGAATGGAACAGAAGCTTTTAAAAAGAGTAGCACTTCATATAAATGTGCCAATTCTAGCTAGAGAACTGATTACCCCATCTTGGCACCTCCTATGTGTAAGGGCTATAATTGCATCTGATAGTGATACCGCTGAATGCAGCTACGTATAACAAACGGGGATTCAAAAAAGGCAATAATCTTGGCACTTGTGCCCTGAGCGCTTCCACATGCTCGTAGCAGTGTTGCCAAGATATTAATGTGAGTGGCACCTTGCATTTAATTCTGAGTACCTTGGTTCGCCTAGCTAACACTACTACTATTACCTAGTTGATCTGTAGTCACAAATTAGTAATGAGAATGAATGTATACAGATTGTCCATGGGACATTTGACTTGAAGAAAGGACACGTCATCAAGACATGATTCCATATACTTAGTGCAAGTTACAGATGTAGATTACTGAGAAATGAAATATGAAGCGTGTGTGTGTAACAAAACTAATAGACCATAGGCTACCATACTAATCATGATGCCCCACAATGATACTATTTACAAGCTAAGGGGTTCAAATATGGTATACAAAAAAATCACATCAATTAAGTAAATACGCTATAAGCATACTTGAAGCATTTTTTTATCATTTTAATAGAAAATAATAAATAAAAAAAGCTTATTGACTTTTTAACATAATTTCCCTCCAATGAATTTTAGCTTAGTGTGATAATATTCAAAAAAAAATTCCAGTCAAACATAAACATACGGCAGCAAAGATAGAAATATAAGTATTGTAAACAAAATATACCTATCATTAATCCACAATATGTTTTTCAAAATTTCAATCTGATACTTAGTATGTTTTTAAACCATTAACACATTAAAGACAAATTATTCCTCTTTTCACTGGATAATATATATAAACCATGAGGCATAAATAAGAAGAGGGGACAGTTCATCTTGATTTAGGATGTAGCAGTATGCATTCAACATGTAAAATAGATATTACTGATAGGACTGTTTTCAATTACAGGATTTAATAATATGATCACCTATATATTTGGTGGAGTCCCAATTTCTGTAATATATACAGGATTTCATTTGAAAAGATCATGATTGATATTCATAAACAAAATATATGAATTCCATATTCTTGATTTTTCTTTTTATTTGCTTAGGAAAAAAGTTCTATTCCTAAATTCAAAAGGGCAGTATATTCAGTTTGGCGTGCTCCATGATTAATTGTTTGGAAGGTGTTCATTCTGCCCAACAACAAATATTAATGTCCCTTGAAACTTGAAAGTTGGAATTCAGCATTCAATTACAAGAAACTAAACTGCATGATTTTTAACATCCAATTTCACCTGCATTTCAATTACAAGCAACCAAAATGGACCTTAATGTGAGTTTAGGCTAAGATTTCAACAAGAATATCTACTGTAAATTGGCCAAGCTATTACTGTATTCTGAATCTAGTCGTATGTTCTGCAAGCATTCATACAAGACTGGATGAATTATATACAAAAGACGAAATGGGCTGGCTTCAAGGTTCATGTGTTTTTTATGCATGTTCCACTCAGAAAATAGAGACAATCCACTCTTCCAAACAGCAGATGGTGCATGCATATGGAAGCTATATAGACTCGTGGAGAAGGCAAAAAGATACGTGCAACTGGAGTGGAGACTGAGGATATCGAGTAGAACTTCAAGGAGACAGAATCAGCAGAATCTTTACCCCGAATTATAGTAGCCTATTTGGGCTACAGCTTGGAACGTCAAGAAGAGGAAGAACAAAAGACAGCTTTCAAAGTGCTGAGGAATATAAAACTACTATCAGCAGGACATACGCATAAACCAAACTACCATTAGATAGCAGTAATTATATACCAAGGTATACTAACAGCTAACCGTGAAGACATTGTCCAGCAAGGATGTTTACCTAATAAATTTGTTTGTTTAACTCCAAAAGGCAATGTCAACTGTATAACTCAAGAGACAAGGGTCTAGTAAACCTCTGTGATGCAATAGAAGTAGAACCATCCAACCTTACGCTCCATTAACACTTGATTGCTATAATGTCAACAACTGAACTATAAGCGACACAGAAAATCCCATGCCAAAATCATAGTTTGAAAAAAGAGCTTTTAGCGTGTATACTCTTTTAGATAAATAACATATTTCCCCTTAATTTTTGCATATTTTCCTATATGGCATGTGCTTTTGGATTATTTTTACGCAAACATTGATCTGTCAACCAGCAAGTAATGACAATTTTAAACGAACTAAATCATACATCACTTATTTTTTGCAAGTTATAGAACAAAACAACCCTTAAATTATCCATATTATGGTTATATCAAAGTGTATGTATCCATATTTCTTTGACTAAATCCTGCACTGACGTAGATAAGTGGAGATTATCTGCATGCTAACTTAGCTTTGAGCTGGATAAATTGTTCTATAAAGTTTAAGGGCATTTCAGAATCAATACAAGTATACAGAGAACACAGTGGAAGAAGCTAGACTAGCATGCAGTGCGCAATAGAAATCCTTTTCAAAAGAAAAAGAAAAAAGAAGAAAATGCAAACAAACAAAGAATATAACAACTCCAAATAATGAATCCTATGTCAAGCAATGAATTTTGTTAACAAAGGACAGAAAGAATACTCACCAACCCAGCAATTTTTTTTATTAGTAATGTAGGATTTGTGCTTAACCCTTTAACCAGTGCAGCGCTCAACTGCTTCAACATGGAAAGCTTCTTATCCTTCTCAGCATCCACAAGTATGATGTCAGCCTTAAGCCCCTCGGCGCCTAGAGAATAAAGGTCATCTGGAGATGGAATTGTGTCGAAGAGATCCTTGAGTTTTTTATCCTGCATAATATATGCATGTATATATTAAAGAAGATCAGAAATATAGTAAAAAATCTGTTTTGGAAAAAAAAAAAAAAAAAAAACCTACTGAAATTTGCTAGATTCTACAGTTAAGAATGATCATTTATAAATGAATAACATATGATAATGTAAAGAAAACTACAACCATGCAAAGAAAGTGCAGGATCCAACTGAGTGACAAAAATCAAAGTATAAATGCATTACCGCAAAAGGAAATGAAATGACATATTTTCAGACTTCCATTTGGTTAAATTGATCTTTGAAATTTGTTCATCAAAATCTTTAACAAAGTGGAAGCAAAGTGATACTGTAAAGAAGAAATATGCAGTACGCTGTAAGCAGCCAGAGAATTCAAAAATTATTATATATTTTGTTAGTCACTAATTAGCATCAGTTCACACCATTTAACAAAATGACGAGTAGAAATTAATAATTTTCCAACAAATCATAATTTTAGGTGACAGGAGCTAAGGGTAGAACAGATTGGTGGTTAATAGTCCAAAACAATCTTGTGGAACAGTAATGATGATGAAGGAGATTTGTTTTTGCTAGTTGGCTGGTACCAATATTATATATCTCTGTATTTACAAGATGGATCCCATCCTAAGTGGCAGCAAGGATAACTCAACCACGAGAGCCAGAAAAAACTGACATGATTCTGCCTGAAGTCACTACTTGATGTAGGAGAGCAGGGCAACAAAACCAGCACAATTTGCATTAGTCGACTAATCATCGAAAATAGTAGACTAACTCTCTCAGTAGTCGACTAATCTAATTTCAGTAGTCGACTAATTTGATTTAACAGATAGTTCGTAATTTTGAGCTTGTTCATCAATCGATTAATGAAAGCCATTAGTCGACTAACTCTATCACCGACCTCTGTATCAGAAAATTCGATTATGTTTAGGAGTTTGTTTTCGGGTTCAATTTGGATTCTTAATTGTTTTTGTTTTAGTTTCGTAGTTAGATTAGACTACTACTTTTAAAAGCTTATTTAAAGGCCATTGTATTCTCTATTTTGTACACATTTTTTTTGATAAATTCAATTGAGTTTTTCCTCTTAAATTGCTCGTGGATTCGAGTTGCTACTCTTTACTATTGGACTTGAGTGTTTCCTACCTAAAGGCGTCATTTAGGGTTTGTTGGCACTAGAATGAGATCTAACTGGCGTTGTTCACTTCCTTATCTGCGTCAAGTGGTATCAGAGTTTCAGTAACTTTTCGACGATGACAGGAGATGACGATGAATTGCAAGGCCTTTCCACAAGGATAGGCAGCGCTGAAAGGAAGGTCGGCGCTATCCAGTCAACCTTAGATCTTATGGTCCAAGAGATCAAGAAATTGTCTCTCAAGATTGATGACTAAAGTCTAACCGATGGTACATACCGAAACAGACATAATCGTCAATCGAATTAACTTTCACCACAATAACCTCCGCCACATCAACCACCACAATATCAACCACCACGACATCATCCACCACCAAGGTATTCTCTACAACATCCTCAATTTAATGAATTTTTCTGCAAAGAAGAATTGTGCAATCCCATCTATCAACACAATGATTTTGAAGATTATTATGAAGATGAAGGGACGGTCTATGGAAGACGAAGGAGGTTCACTAATCCTAATCTAAACAAACGAGGTGAATTTCCTAACCCTAATACGAGAGGCAGATTTCTTAATTCTATTCGTGACAAAGGAGGAGGATACTCAAATTCTGGTGAGTTTAGGATCCCTTCTTTTGATGAGAGTCTTGATATCGAGTCCTTGATTTGGATTGATGAAGTTGATAAGCTGTTTGACATGGCATATATTCTAATGGAGAATCATGTCAAGTTTGTGACTTACAAACTTAAAAGGAAAAGCAGTGGCATGGTGGAATCAACTGCAAAACGTCTGTATGCAACAAGGCAAACCACTCATAAAAACTTAGAGGCGGATGAAATGACTTTTATAAGATAAATTTCTCCCTCCAGATTAACATCAAATTTTGTTCAAACAATTTGAGGGTTGCTCCTAAGGAAATAGAACCATTACGGCATATACCGAAGAGTTCTACTGGCTTTCCTCTCACTACGGATTAGCTATGACTGAACTGAAGAACAACTAGCTGCAAAGTACAATAGTGGGCTCATGTATTCAATTCAAAAACATATGCTTTGGCACAACGTGTTTTCCCTTGATGAAGCCCATAACCTTGCTTTGGAGACAGAAAAGATGGTGATTCAGCCCCCACCTTTCATGAGATCTTCTCGATCGAATGAGACAACGGAGCAACATCAGCAACCACCGATTGAAGAGCAGTCAACCAAGAGAGATTCATCATCGACTGACATGCAAGTAACTAACAATCAGATGAGTGGCGAGGTTACTCAAATCAATGTTACTTTCATTCAAAAACCTCAAGCGGCTGTCAGTAAAGCAAAATCTCTTGGTGACAACAATTTGGTCATGAACCGTATTCCACCTATTCCAAAGTCGACAGAAGAAAAGAAGCCTAAGTTCATATCCATATGCAATCGAGATAAGTTTTGGTGGAATGAAAGAAAATAAAGCAAGGCCTTGCTTTAGTTGTCAGAGAAGAAGTTTCTCCAACCGCTGAAATTCTCGAAAAGATAGAACCATCATTGGAAGAGTCCAAAGGAGTTGTGCACGACATGCTTCCAAAAAGATTACCACCCATGAGAGATATACAGAATCACATTGATCTCATCTCGAAAGCAAGTCTACTTATTGTTCCACACTACCGAATACATCCTAAAGAGAGTGAAGTTCTAAAGGAGAAGCTTGAAGAGTTGAAACACAAAAGTCACAACAAAGAAAACATGAATAAAGTAATTGGACTTCCTCACACGTAAAAAAAGAGTAAATTTTGTGAAAAAACTAATAAGAAGCACAAGGCAGCAGCTGACAAGAAGAGACGAGAGAAACTCTTTAAAGAAAAAGATATGATTGAAGTGTATTTAAGGAGAGAAAGAATCTCAGCTGAAAGAGACCCTACGAGCAGCTATATCTAGAATAGAACTCGAGGACGAGTTCTTTTGAAAGGAAGGGACTGATGTAGGAGAGCAGGACAACAAAAGCAGCAGAATTTGTATTAGTCAACTAATATCAAAAGTAGTCGACTAGCCCTCTCAGTAGTCGACTAATTTGGTTCAACAGAGTTGGTAATTTTTGGGCTTGTTCATTAGTCGACTAACGAAAGCCATTAGTCGACTAACTCTGTCACGGACCTCTGTATTAGAAAATCTGATTATGTTTAAGAGTTTGTTTCCGGTCCAATTTGGATTCTAAATTGTTTTTATTTTAGTTTCCTAGTTAGATTGACTACTACTTTTAAAACCTATTTAAAGGCCATTGTATTCTTTATTTTGTATACAGTTTTTTTAATAAATTCAATTGGGTTTTTCCTCTTAAATTGCTCGTGGATTCGAGTTGCTACCCTTTGCCTCTAGATTCGACTGTTTTGATACCTAATGGCATCATTTAAGGTTCATTGGTGCTAGAACAAGTCTATCCGGCATTTTTCGCTTCCTTAGCTGCATCACAACTACAGAACGATAAGAACACGAATCTTCCTTGAACTAACATGTGATGAACTAGAATAAATAGAGGTGGGTAGGCAACAATTTGAATGGTGCTATATGTAAAAATGGCACTCTTCCTGATAAATGAATGCAACACTTGATCAGCTATATCGTGCATGCCACCCACTCTTTTGATTTAAGATGCATGGCATGTGTAACTAAATGATTGCAAATCTGGGATTTGCAAATTTTGAAAAATGACCAAAAATCTTGTATTAAGTTAGCAAGATGACTGTTTGTATGCAATAATATCAAGAGTACTCATCCCTTCAACCTGATGTAGTCTTGTTTCTATTGATAGCTTATTCTAAATTTGATGCACCTATTATTAGAATCGAGAAAACAGCATTTCTAGAAACATTGTGATCCTTGGCATTTCTTTACTCATTTAGGTGTTACCAAATTGGTGGTACACTTTGGCTCCTAGCAGAAGTATGGATATGCGTTATGTTAATTTGAATGGTATGCAGTATGAAGGGGTAAGCATAACAGCATCAGTATTTTTGGACATGGTACATTTGAGAGCATTTGTTAGAGTCGTTTGGATAACTATGCATGTATTTGCGTACATCTGGAGAGGAGAGAGAGATATATAGGGAAATATTTTAATACGCATAGGATGTAACATAAGAGTTTACATACACCTATGAAAACACACCGTAACTCATCCATATATATGATTCAAACCATTGATTATGAATTACATGTTCTAAAACTCATAAGGATCAAATTTCATGTGAACTGAAACATTCTAACCTCTCCATCTTATGATCTAAAAATGGATAGTCTATAGGGGTCTTAAAAGCCGATTTTTTTTTATTTGCTTGATTTGTGGGCTAAAAAGCTTCAATTCACATGAAATTTGATCAATATGAGTTTTAAAACATGTAGATCATAATCAATAGTTCGGATTATGGATATGGATGGTCTACAGTGTATTTTCATAAGTGTATGTAAACTCTTATGTTACACCCTATGTGTACTGAAACCTTTCACACACACACACACACACACACATATGTATATATATGCAAATAGACTTATGTCATTCCGGAAGAATTCGATGTTGAATCCTTCCCACTCAAATACGACCCTAAGACATCCGAATGCAAGATCCACTCCGTTAAAGTTGATCTATATTATTTCAAGTAAGTAAAAAATTAAAAATCATATTTTGAATACTTTTTACCCATCCATCAAGTAAGCACAAAATGGGTGATCAAAATAGTGAGTTGGTTAGTTCAACGGTGTAGAATATTTGAAATCTAACAAAAATTAGTGTGTGAGGATTTTTAAGTGTTTAAATCATGATGAAATTGTCGGATCGAGATTTTGTATGTCTAAAGACGTTGATCTAAGCAATATGTTATTTTCGACTGTCCATTTGCGCCTACTTGATGAATAGGCATAAAGTATTCAAAATACATGATTTTTGAGTTTTAGTTACTTTAAATAATGTAGATCGACTTCAACGGAATAGATCTTGCATTCGGATTTCGTAGGGTTGTATTTAAGTGGGAAGGATTCCGCCTCGAATCCTTCCGGAATGACAATATATATAGAGAGAGATAGACTTGTGCCCTTCCAAAAAGATTTGAGCTTGAATCCTTCCAACTCAAATACAACCCTATGATATTCGAATGCAAGATCCACTCCGTCGAAGTTGATCAATATTATTTCAAGTATCTATAAATCAAAATCAACTGTTTTGAATACTTTTTGCTCATCCATCAAGCGACTCAAAATAGACGGCCGAAAGTAGTGAGTCGATTAGATCTATGTCTTCAGACATATAAATTCTCGATCCGGCCAACTGATTATGATCTAAACATTTAAAAACCCCTTTAAACTAATTTTTTGTTAGGTTTCAAATTGTTTACACCGTTAAACTAACCAATTTACTATTTAGGCCGTCCGTTTTTTCTACTTGATGGATGGGCAAAAAGTATTCAAAACACTTATTTTTTTGGTTTATATATACTTGAAATAATATAGATCAACTTCAACGGAGTAGATCTTGTATTCGAATGTTGGAGGGTTGTATTTGAGTTGGAAGGATTCGGGCTCAAATCCTTTGGAAGGACACAAGTCTGTCTCTCTCTCTCTCTCTCTCTCTCTCTCTCTCTCTCTCTCGCGCGTGTGTGTGTATATGTATGTATGTATGTATGTATATATGTATGTGTGTGTATGTATATGTATATGTATATGTATATGTGTGTGTATGTATATGTATATGTATATATATATATATAACTTATAAATCAAGTTACCGTTTCTCGCTACATCTAGCATCAGACAAACTGATTGAGCAAAAGTTTAGAGTATTGACTCTCAGCAGTAGTGGGATTACTTGCTTATCAAAAGGGCGTTATTTGAAAAGGAAAAAAATAACCTCCTTACCGGAATGATGGAATAAAATCCATTAGGTATTGGACTGGATAAAGTACCAGTGGACCACAAAACTAGGGAAGCAGTCTGTGATGAAAGTTCAGCTTTGTCCTCATCA
Source organism: Agave tequilana (assembly GCA_038442645.1). Lineage (NCBI taxonomy): Eukaryota > Viridiplantae > Streptophyta > Magnoliopsida > Asparagales > Asparagaceae > Agave > Agave tequilana. The sequence continues at coordinate 29,177 of JAVJIF010014122.1, read as the reverse complement.
GATGCAAACCCTCTATCACTCAAAGTCTCTTCGCGTGGAGCCAAAGAAACGGACTGAAGCTTTTCCATGAAATCTGTGGGCCACCAACTAGCATTAGAAGGACCTGGTTCAGAGTGCCCAGAATCACCTGACATCTCCATCTTTCAAAACTTTGGCAGTAGAAACTCATCTCATCCCAGGCTTTACCCCATAGCCATTTAGCATCAACATGCAAGTATTAAATTAGAATGCTAGAATTGATACGTCTTGAAATCTCTTGATTCAAGCTATCTTCCACCAGAAGATTGAAATATCTGCAAAGTATAATATAATCAAACAAGTTTAGCATTTAAAAAATATAAATAATAAATAATAAAATCATGAAGCACAAAATGCAACAAAAATCTAAATAATTCTTACCGAACAAATTAATTCCAATAAAAGTTTATTACAAGCACTGAAACTTTTTGTCTGTGTCTCTCACAAGAACTTCCCTAAGCGACACATGAATTGTACCACCCAAAAAAAGTTACTTTCGATTAAGATGAAAAATCAGAAACAAGAAGTTGCACAGGCTTAAAAATCATAAAACTAAAGAAATCTGTTATTATAACACACTGGGATTATAATAATCTTATGACCTGTCACTTACCCATGTTAAGACTAACCTACAGACAGTATGGGGCTGTTTGGTTAGGGGTGAAAGTGAGAAAGTGAGGAAGTAATAATAGTTCCCTTTGGAACTTGAGAATTGGTTAGTGAGTTTTTCGGTGTTTGGATGTTGTTGGGAAGTGTGGTTTGGAAAATGTTATGTCTTTTCCGGTGTTTGGATGGTAATGTGAAAGTGAAGTGGAAAAGTTGACCGCAAATTAACCGCAAAATAATATTAAAATAAAAATTAATTAAGAAAAATAAAAATTAAATTGTAATTAGAATGCACATGAGATTTACATAATCACAAAATTAACTGTTTTGAGCTACAACTTATTACAAATGAGATTTACATGACCACAAAATTAACTGTAGCACCCTGGAAGTGAGGAAGTGATTGTGTAAAAGGGAGAAGAGAAAAGGAAAAGGGGTGTTCTCATTTTCCTTTTCCGGTGCTTGGATAGATAGAGATGTGAGCAATTATATTCCCTGTTTTCTTACTTCCACCCACTTCCTTGCAAGTTGCAACCAAACACGCCATATGACACAAGAGTATTTCTAACAGTTCAAAAGCAAAATAAATAAATAAATCTAAGTTTGAGTAAGCAATTTGACAAAAGGACATGACAAGTTACCATAAATTCTTTAATATGTAGTCACATACACATTTGAAAGTTGTATTCTGGGCTATGACCATATTTAAGATGAATAGCCAATGGACTGGAATACATGCATGCTATACCCAGACGCAAAAACAAAAGATTATGTCAAGTAAAATAAATTATAAGATGGATGAATAGTGTATAAATCAAACATTTGGGTACAAATAAATAATTCTAATGGGTAGAAAGTATTATAATTTGTTTATGAACATTGAAGTGCAGAGTGCATTAGGATATGTCATGCATACCACAAGGTCCACAACAGAAGTAATCAAAGGCCTGGACTAATGCCAGGTTCCCCGTGCATTATCCAAAAGAAATGAATAAAAAGTACAAGAATCCATGAAAATTTGAGGGCAGTGTTGCAGGAAACAGATGGTAATACAAAAAGCATTCATTCATGACAAAGTTACCGGTTTCTACAAAGGTCAATACAGAATTAGCTTAAATGGAATAGTATAAACTGATAAGTTACAGTGTCATGAATACATGCTCAACAACAGCAGAAGTATTTAGCTTTCATAAGACGTACCGCACCCTCCACATTGCCGCTCAAATTCATGTCCAAGAAAGAAAACATTAAAATTCTTTGGAAAATCCAATCAAATGACAAACCTGTATGTAGAAACCTCAAAACTGTTGATGCATATTATCATGAGGACAGAAACTATATAATTTTTTCCTTCAAGTATAGTCACACATATTACAGTTAAATCAATGGGATCAGTGTCTCTAATTGTCAAGTACCCAGCTAACTTTTATCTAAGATTCTCTCTTGACCTCAGTTGACATGGCAAAGATTTTGAATTACTCCATTGAAGCTTACCATCTCCTCGACAAACCACCATACACTTACACTGCATTCCAACAGCCGCTAAACTTTTAACACTCTAAAACCCCAATCAAACACACACAGTTATAATCAGTATTTGCTGAATCCTCAAGAAGATAGTGCCTTTGTGCAGCAGCAACGAGGAAATGGAAAACAAACCGATTGCCCATAAGACGTTCCAATAACAGTGATTCAAATTCTGATTATAAGCTTCATGACTAGAGTCAGAGATCACAGTGCCGCATCAAATGCATTGCCTCTGACAAAATTACGAATTTGTGAATAATATCAGTAGCAGTTGACTTAACGAAATTCAGACCTCAATCCCCGATCCAGTGAAGTTCACTTTAACAAAACAAATGCATCCAAGTTCCCAAATTTCGATCTGAAGTCAAATTAAATCAAAAAAACAATGCCCAATCCCTAAATTTAAAAAAAAAAATACAAGATCTCTCGGCAAAGAGATCGAATTCAAAGAGTTGACAAGAGATATGGATCTCAGAAGTGGGGGACTCACTCTAGATCCGCGCATTTGAGACTCCTCATCCGCAATCCAACTGCAAACACAAGAAAATCTAGGGCATCTCAGAGAGAGAGAGAGAGAGAGAGAACGGGAAAATAGAAACAAACCAAAAGAGACCAAAGAGAAAGTATAAGAGAAATGGAAGAAAGAAAGAAAGACAGAAGGGGGCCATCGAGGTTATACATAAGGCAAACTCAGATTCATCTTGTTTTTACCTCTCTTTTTCTTCTCTTTTTCTTGTTTCTGACAGGTGAGATCGCTGTCTGGTATCGGTCAGCAAACGCAGTGGGCGGCGGCGGGACCCACCAGCAGTGTGTTGGCCACGTCGACGCGATCACGTGATCGGGGGATCCCAAAAGTAACCGGCCTGCGGTTGCGTTTGTAGACTTGGACTGTGGGAATTCGGCTACACGATTAAAGTCGGGGCTTAATTATTATAATTATAATAAATAATAATAACAAGTCGAAAAATCTGTAGACGAGTCAGATCCGAGATCTTTGCCATATGGGTCTGTTTGGATTTAAGGAATTGGTGTGAAGTGAGGAAGTAGGAAGTAAGATTTATTTCCTTTAGGAAAAAGGGAAATGAGTAGTAAGTTTTCTGGTGTTTGGATGGTTGTTGGGAAGTGTGGTTTGAAAAATGTTTTGTCGTTTCCGGTGTTTGAATGGTAATGAAAAGTGGAAGTGGAAAAGTTGACCACAAAGTTGACCGCAAAATAATATTAAAATAAAAATTAATTAAGAAAAATAAAAAATAGATTGTAATTAGAATGCAAGTGAGATTTACATGACCAAAAAATTAACTGTTTTATGCTATAACTTATTATAAATGAGATTTACATGACCACAAAATTAACTGTAGCACTCTGGAAGTGAGAAAATGGTTGTGTAAAAGAGAGATGAAAAAGGGAAAAGGGGGTTTTCTTATTTTCCTTTTCCGGTGTTTGGATAGATAGGGAAATGAGCAATTATACTTCCCCACTTCCTCACTTCACACCAATTCCTTACATCCAAACACGAGTGAACTAGATCCGGATGTGTAACGCTCTGATTCCACATATAAAGAGATACTATTGCAACATGCATTTTCAGGGCGAAATTTCCCTTACATTCGTCGTAAGCATTAGTACAAATAAGAATCAGAGTACGGAAGCACAGTGGTAATATTACATTCCAACAATAATAGTACAAGTACATTGTTATCACATGATGTGATTCAATATTACATGAATAGTATATCACCAAGAGGCACAAAAATAAAATTTACAAGGAGATGTACAAGTATGAACAGTACAAAAGGTGCTCACGAAATATAACAAGGCATCTCAAGAGCTGTTCAAAAGGGACTGGCAGGGAAAAAAAATAATTGTTGATCTACGCTGATCCGTCACGCTCCGGGATCTGGATATGCAGGCTCAGGGATTATCAGAAAGTTACCCAATGAGTACGTTAAATAAAGCTAAGTAGCGTGCATAGAGAAACACACATGTACGAGGGAGTGTGTCGTGTACTTAAGTCATATAGGCAAGCAATAATCAATAATGAAGGGTAAATATAGAATTAATATAAAACTAGGAACAAACTGATCAAGAGATTAAGTTCAATAGTTCAAGTATTCAAAATTCGAAGCAAAATCCAAAATACGAAGTCTGAAAAAAAATCTGAGTTAAAATCCGACAAATGCAATGTGGGCAAAACCAGTTGCACAAGCTCAATTGACAAGTTCATGAGATTAGTTCGTAGAGAAAATAATCCAAATAAGATAGCACTCATATATATACCTTATACCTTATGTCACCATCGATTGAGTGTATACAACCTAAGTTGCCTTCAAAATAACAGGATAAGAATATCACGAAAGATTACTGTAGGAATAATATACAAATGGCGGACAAGATAACTTATCCATATAATAATAATAATAATAATAATCAGTGTCGTCTGTTATTTAAATCATTTCCTTCCAGTATCCCATACCACCAGAAATCCATACCGGAGTCTGCACTTCTATAGAACTTACTCTGAACCTCGATATGCGGATACCGTTATCCGAATGAGAAAGTGACTCAATAACACCCGCTCCTGACTTTATTATTATTTGGTAATTAAGTTATCTCAGGCATAGAGTAATACGTCAGAACTCAGTCATACAAGTATAGTTCGATGTCCAAAAATAACAGGAGCATAGGAATAAGAACACCCCAAGTGGCAAGTAACATACTATGATATTTAAGAATAATAACAGTAATAGTAGTAACAATAATAATAATTAGTATCATTTGTTATTCTAATCTTTCCCTACCAATGTCCCATACCGCTGAAGGATAATTCGTCTGAGGGCTGAACCAGGGTACCTGCAACCTACACAAGCATTAGTACAAAACATGCACGTATATAACAAGTATAGCTTACACAATTACAATCATTCACCACACAATACATCACCGATACACCAATACAAACGTCGAACCAATACAAGTACAAGCCGACACATATATCATCAGTACACAGGTCTAATACATGCTCACCACAACCCAAAAGAAGTACTCGTCCAATAGAAAATAACAATACTCTCAATAAAATACAGTACTCGCTAAACTAGGAAGTGGTATTCGCACATAGTAAAGTGTACTCGCCTAAAAGTTACGGAATATACTGCGAAATCTGGGAACTACGAGACACAATACATGTCTGCGATAAATAGTGAGAGAGAGAGAAGAGCCGGCTAGAGAGAGGAAGACACAGCTAGAAAGAAGTGAGGAGAGAGAAAGAAAAGAGAAAGAGAGCGACAAGAGAGGGAAGAGACAGTAAGAGATAGGAGAGCAGGAAAGAGAGATAAGAGGGAGAGAAAGATCTAAACTAGAACAAGGAGAGAAAAAGGAAGATAAAATAGGGGGAGAGGGAAGGGGAGAAAAGGAGAGAGCTTGCCCGGCGGCCGACAAAGAGAGGGGCGGCCCAGCCGGAGGGGCCTCGGCGGGTGGTGGTGGTAAGGGTGGTGTTGGTGGGTAGTGGTGATGATGAAATTGGTGGTGGGGATGATGGTTGGGGTGGTGGAGTAGGTGTTGGTGGAGATATGGGTGGTGGGAGGAGGTGGTAGAAGTCATCGAGGTTGCGATGATGGTGGATTGGGTGGTAGGTGGTGGTGGATGGGTGGAGCTTGGTGGAGTTGGAAGAGATGGAAGGAGATGGGGGTGTTTGAAGTGGTGGTGATGATTGTGGGGATGGCCGGGTGGAGGTGGTGCCGAAGAGGGCGCCGGCCATGAGGGGGTCGTTGGCCGGAAGTCGGAGGAGAGGGGGCCACCGGATCTAAGGAAAGGGGGAAAAGAGGAAGAATAGGGAGAGTATGAGAGACAAGAGGGGAATTAGAGAGAGAGAAATTGTGACGGGGAGAGGGAAGGTTGTCGCCATTTGGGGAAGAGAAGAGAAGAAAATGGAGAAGAAAAGAGAGAAAGGGAAGAAAAATGAAGAAAGAAGAAAAGGTGCGTAGAAAATGGGAGAAGAAAAAAAAAAAGGAAAAGGAAAAAGGAAAAGTAAAGAAAAAGCGAAAAGGAAAAAAAGAAAGGAAAAGAAAAAAGGAAAAGGAAAGAAACAGAAAGGAAAAGGAGAAAATACCCGGGCCAAATTCCAGAGTCAGGAAAAATATAAATATTATTTTATTTGGTTAATTCTTTTACTAATTCAAAAAAAAATCTCCAAAAAATTCTTAAAATAGAAAATATTACCCTGAGAAATAATGTGAAATCAAATTCAAGAAATTCAAACTCATTTGTAAATTAAAAATCTTGAAATCGATCGGCAATGCCGGTCGATACCGAATTTAGGAGATTTTGCCAAAAAATAAATCAGAAAAAATCCAGAAAATTCTGAAAAATCTACATCATTGAAAATTAATATTTGAAACAGGTCCAGTCCAACAACCAGGAAGGTCAAATCTAAAATACAAAATTAAATATGAAAAAAATAAGAACTTACAAGCAAAAATCAGGCCACGTATCCTGGTACATATTTCGAGAACGAGGTATTTCATTCTGCCTACCTCACAAAAAATTTCGTCCTCAAAGTTTCGATAAGGAGGGAGACAAACACAGAAGAGATAAGATTAGCGTGGTAATAGGGAGGTGAACACGGAAAAATAGGGTGGATGTTAGCAGTATGGAAAATTATCAACTCAAGATATGATAAAATGGAGAGGATGGTTACTGGTGACACCTTCAGGGTTCTTGTTCCGAGTATGGGACACCACTTTCGGTTTCAACTTTCTCTGATACCCCAACTTCTTCTGTTGTCAAATTATATGCTTGCCTCCTTCTGTCATCTACTTTAACTCTTGGTCCTTTCGTATCTGATTGAAAGCATACTGCTAGGGAGAGAGAGAGGAGTGCTCCTGCCAACGAGTCCCGGTCCCCTCTCACCGGCGGTGCTAGAAGTGTCGGTGGTTTGGACACAATATTTCATGTCCCCTGAACGGACAGTTTCTCTTTAAATGATTTATGGACCCATATACTAAACATAGTCCTTCTGCCTTCCAGCAATCAGATTGTGAATGTCCGTGGTTCCAGCAATACGCGGATGCTTTCTGTTGAGTCAGAGTTTGGGGAGATTGTATGGTTAGCGAGGCACCAACAGGCCTAAGCAAGTCTTCACTTCTTATCAATGAAGAAAGCCTCTTCACCAACTTCTTCTGCATCTTATCCTAATTCTTCTTCTCCAGTCCTCTTTCTACCTCACAAGCGATGGTGAGGACCTGAGAATACGTCTTGAGTTGTATGCGTATAAGAAACATTTGGATACTCATTTTCAAGCCTTGCTGAAATCTACTTACTCGGTTCTCCTCGTCGGCTACCATGCATGGTGCGAACCGAATAAGTCTAAAAAATTCTACAGCATATTCGTCTATAGTTCGATCCTTCTGTTGGATCCCGATAAATTGTTCTTCCATCTCGTTCTGTGTCGTCTTAGGAAGAACCTCTTGTAGAAACTCTTCGAGAACTGGTCCTAAGTAATAGGCTTCTCCAGTCTTACTTCCTCTGCCAACCAGCAAGTTTTGCCCATATCTCTTAGTTATATTTTAGCCACTTTCACCTGGTTCTCATCGGGGATCTGGGCTGCTTTTATACGATCCTTTGTATCGATCAGCCATTGTTTGTATCTAACGGCTTCTTGGTACCAGAAAATATAGCCGGCTGCAACCTTTTGAATTCGGGATGTTCCTGGTCTCTGTTCAAGGGGTGCTGTCAATAAACCCTGATGTAAAATCTATATTTGCTTCTATTAGTTTTCCATCGTATTCTGTAGAAATCTCATCAGATCATAATTTCCTCCACTAGGACCATCCTGAGAATAGGTAGAACCGTCACAAATTTCATGTCTTCCATGCTTGAGTTGGTTTAAGAGATGACAGGAAACTGAAAAGTGAGATAACAGAAGGGTTTCAGGATTCAAGAGAAGAATCATCAAAAAGAAAATAGATAACTTTGTACTTGCAGTTGTAATGTATAGTCTTGACTGATGCACTCCAGTTGCATATTAATCTCACATTAATCTGCCGACTAGTTGTACTGAAGGTGGGAGAGCCTAAGCCCTGATACCAACTTGTAACGGTCCGATACGGATACAGAGACACTACTGTGATGCACATATGCCGGGCAGAACACATACGAACGCTAAGCATCAGTATAGACAAGAATCAGATTACGGAAGCACAATGGTAATAGACATTCCAACAATAATAATGTTCGCCCAAAGGTCCTTCACCCTAGTTTTGATGGTGATTAACTCATGTAGTTATAGTACTAATGATCTTGTGCTTATTTAGTTTCAGATATTTGATCAAGATCTTAGTCGGCGTTTAGCTTCAACGAAAGATTCGAAGTCAAGTTTTGAAGCTAGCACGTGTTGACTCAAGAGCTCGCGCATCAAGATCGCATCGAGTACCCAAGAGGAGTCTAACTCTTCGGATCAAGGTTTGGACCAAATCAAGAAGAAGAAGATTTTCAGGAGAATATTTTCAAAACTTGAGTCAAGTTTGTAAGTGTTAAGATTTTATTTTAGATAAAATATAAAAGACGGACTAGTTGTGGATTGCTCAAGCTCACACACACAGACACAATTTATATAATGTTTTCATAAGAATAATTTTGATTTTAGAAAATACCGTTTCGGTTTTGAGCTTCAAAGAAGATATCTTTATATTTCATGAATAGAGTTCATCAAAATAAGTTTATATGGTTTATATGTGCTTTGGATTTCATCCATACACATTGATGGTACAAATGTTTAAAAAAACTTATTTGATGTTTCTATAACATGTGTTTAAGTTTTGTATTTATCTTGTTTAGAGCTTATTATCAAAAATATAGATATTTCATCTTATATGTGTATTGGATCATATCCATGCACACTATACTTCAAATGAGTTTTAGATATCTTATTTTTGTATTTAGACAAGTTTTGAAAAAATCGACTCTTCATTTAAAAGTTTGATTTTGAAAAATACCGATTTTTGTTTAAAGCTTAATATCTATATCACAAAAATGGCTCAAATAGTTTGTAATATGTGTTGAATTTTAGTTATACATATTTATTCTTCAAATATATTCATAAACCTATTTTTGTGGAGTTTATGTAATTTTATGGGATTTTATAGGATTTTATAAGACCAAGTTTTAATACCTTTTTATCTCTGACCTAGCCCTCTGGTGGTGAGCCAGAAGTCGGTCCACCGAGCGGTCGACCGATGTGCATAGAACGTGCACACAGCCTTGATGTGATTCTTCTGTGTGTGTGTGTGTGTGTGCAGAGAGCATGTTATTTGTTTACACCACGGTTTAAAATTTTGAATGAGCATCAACTCATAGTTTTAGAATCTACATTGGCAATATTAGCCTTGATATCAACTGATATTATGGATCGACATTGTATCCGTTACCTGAGAACATGATGCGATGTTGACATAACATGATGCGATGTTGCCAATATATGTCGGAACAGGTCTATGTTTGAAACCACGGTTCATACACGACTCCTTATCTTATGAAAGAGTACTTGCTTTAAAGCAACTCTTCTAAAATTTCACATATGGAATTTTCAGGAGATAAAGAAATCAGTGCAGTCAGATTATCGGCACCATGTTTCTCTCCTTGTCCAGCCAATGCTTCAGCTAATTTGATATCCATCTTGTGTCATTTATTTTAACTGGCAGTTGCAACTGTTTCCCTCAAGCTCTTGGCTTATTCGTCTACTTATAAATATAGCAACAAACATAACCCATTCTTCAAAATTGTTGAAAATATATACTATGGAGGATGTTTTGCCTCGTGTGTGGGGGCTTCGCGCACTATGATACTGAGCAGCAGAAACAGTCTTTGAAAACTGGTGCAAAGCCTAATGGATTTGTTCAGTAACAGTTTATTTCATATGTTTTTGCATTCTTATATGTAAACTGAAACAAATTTTGTTATCTTGAATAAAAGCTGAGAAAATTTTGCCGTGAGAGTTCCTTTCTATTTTGGATATTTTTCTAGCACTGACAGTTTGTTCTGCACTTTATATTATTTCTCTCTATCTGGCTCACGAAGAAATTACATGATTCTGAATTGACAAAGTAAATTATAAATCCTTTAGAAGAAGTATTTGTTCTGAGCTAAAAGTGCCCAATTAGTAAAATTCTACATGTTCTAGCGGTTTGACGCATTGGAATTGTACATTATCTGGTCATGTAATTTGAGAATTTGTGTGGTCGTTTATATATTGAGAAATAGCTTGAAAAAAAAATTCTTGGTTGAAAGTGTTGTGCAAAAATTTGGCTCTGTGAATTAGAACGAAGCACTGGCACCCAATTGGATTGAGCTATATTGCTTTTGTTGAAATTCTGCATAGCAGTAATTTTTTGGGGTTATATTTGAAAGTTCGATAAATAACTAAGTAGGCAAGAGTTGATCACAGAGGAAGAAAGACGACAATTGATCGTGATCGCAAAAAATGAGGTTTTTTATTTTTGTTGAAGTTGCGGTCTAAATGTCTAATCACTTGATAAATTGTTTTCTCTACTATATTAATCAGAGTAGCTTTGATGAATTTTTTTTTGCTCACCGCCTTTTTGTTCACCATCCCTCACCGGGGACGGTGAGCCGTCCATCTGTTATGGGCCCCGCATCTGGGGCCGTCAAAATTTGATCGGGAGAAAACCGCGCACAAAAAGTGTGTGTTTTGAAATCAAGAGTTAAAGTGTGTGTGCTTTGGCTTCCTCAATATTTCCGTTATAGCATAGAGGCTAAAACGAATCGAATTCATAAGGACGGGAGGCGATAGAAGCTTACATGATATGTTCACGTGTATGTTAACGGTTCTTCAATGTTTGAAAGAATGAAAAGGAAAAAAAAACAAAGAATGAAAAGAGAAGTACAGTGAAACACAAAGAAGTGAGAAACATAGAAAAGAATATATTTATGGTTTTTGGAATAATTCTAAAACAGTGAAAAAGAAAGAAAACGCATGGCTACTAACTACTAATGACTCCACCAACATGCTAACCTCTTAGTGACAATTGTCGCACATGTATCATTGGTCATCACTAGTTCTTAATTCAAGAGCTTTACAAAGCATGGCTCATATGTTAACTTTCACATCCAAATTCAACCAACAAGTGCAAGCTACATTTAAATCATCAAAACCGAATAAGAACAAGTATGAAATAAAGTAACGTTAGCTTGTTAGATATTTAGATGTTAGAGTGTTAGAATCCATCATCATGAGCCATCAATGACTCTTACAAGAGCAAGGCCAAGTAGAGGCTATTAGATTCATGTGAATTATCAAATAAGAAGTTAGACTAGTTAGTGGTTAGTAGTTAGTTGTAATGAGAGAAAAGTTAGCTACACATGTAAAAGGGATTAGAGAAGAAAACAAAGATAAGTTAAAAGAGCACATTTCATAGATTGTCACCTTTTATTACAAGCACTCTTGCTTCCCAACATGTACCACTCTCTCTCTCTCTCCCTATTACAAGATTTACAAGAAATGAAAAATACAAAAGAGGAAGAAGAAGACCACTAACCTAAACTACCCTAAATTACAAAATGAAGATGAAAACTACCCTAAACTCTACATATGTTGCTGAAGGAGAACCCAGGGATATTTATAAGCATCAGGGGAACGGGAGGGCCAGGGGGCAAATCCTGGCCCAAAGTACGGCCGCGAAAACGCGGCCCTACTAAGGAAGAGCGCGCGGCAGACCCGGGGCCCAGAACAGATGGACGGCTCACCGTCCCTAAAATTCACTAAGTTTTGAGGGTCATGTCTTATTTTGTTATTATCTTTCTCATCTCATACTTGTACTACCGAATGCTCTAATTCAATAGACACGATGACACGATGCCCGTACTAACAATAAGTCAACAAAAATGTGTGCGTTGTTATTTTAAAACCTCAAGAGGTTGCACGTATCAATGAACCAGTTATCATATCTTTTCCTTTCTTGTGGATAGCAGAAGGCTTGTTTAGAATTTCGCTGTTATTAACTTTATTAGTTTGACACAATCTTTGCGCTAGCGTGCCCGCAGAACTTGACACATCGTCTTTCACCGCACAATCTATAAATTCCTTCAGAATCCACTGGGACTTTTTTTTGAATATTATAACCCCATGCGTACGTTGTGAGTCAGCTTTTATCATGAACCACTAGTTTGAGTCCAGTGAATCGAACCATTATATAATACACGTGTTAAAGTTTAATCTCTTCACCCACTATGAATATAAAGAGATTTAAATCTGTGAGGGGAGTATATTGCTGCTTGAGCAAATGTTCAATTGGCTCACAGTGACTGCGTGCAGAGTGCATGATTTTGAGATGTCAGTTCAGTGAATAACTTTACTTAGTAGCGAAGAAAAAGGGTCATGGAGGCACAAGAAGACACAGAGATGCCAATTAAAAACAAAATTGGTCATGAAGCAGAGGATGCAGCCACCAGCATACTCTGTTTATTTTAATTAAATACCCTTTGAGAACTTCCAAAACTGAGAGGGCAAACAGCCTACGCACTGCTCTATCAAATGGCTCTTTTATTTTAATTAAATATCTGTCTCTTTTATTTTTCTAAAAAGCTTATTTATGAAAAATTATCTCAAAATTATCTCTCTTATATTTAACCTTTTACTATTTTTGTGCGTAGTTAACACATCGCACTATCTTAATCTTTTCTTCTATTTTCAAATGCCACTTACAAAAATTAAAATCCTCAAACACACCCTGCATCTTTCTCTTCTTAAATTATAAATAGGAACCTTATAGCAACAAAAAATAAACGGTGACAGTCATGAAAGTAATAAAGTTACCAGTCTCCTGTAAGCGGTCTAGTGGTTCACCTTGGGTTACAGAGCTTCGCTCCTTACGGTGGTCACGAGATTGAGCTCACACTTTGTGGACATTATATATATATATATATATAAATATATATAGAGAGAGAGAGAGAGAGAAAAATGTATATCAGCCCGCGGGCTGAGAGTATTCTCTCAGCCTGCGGTGACGTGGCTCAATTTGTCACCTCACTGACTTGCGGCCCGGTTTTAGGTAGAAGTTAAATTACCAAATACCCCTTATGATAACTTTTCCTTATTGTTTATTATTATTTTTCCCCCCTTTTATTTTTTGCCGCTCTTTATATGATATAAATTACTTTTCACCCTATTTCCTGATCTCTTTTTGAAAGATCTAGTTTCACCTTTTCAGTCTGCGATACACTTTTTTCTGAAAATATAAAATCTTTTGAGATCAATTTTTTTCTGCAAAATATTTAATGTCGACGTCTGAGCAGTATACCGGCGATCTTAATATGGAAGATATTGCATCTGGTTCTACTTTCTCTCAGAATATAGAAAATCTTGAAGGGTTGACATCTCTGCATGCCGATCAACAGGTTTTAATTGTTTATATCTATTTTAAAAACAATTTCTTAGATATTTAATGTTTTCTCTTTAGACTATGAGGTACTGCGACCGTTTTAATATTCGGTCGCAATCTTATTTGAAAATAATCTCCGGCTGTGAATTATTTTTTTCTAGGGTATGCGTCTTAGGTCGCAGTCTTTAGTAAGGAGTAATATATATTTCTTCACATACGGATAACTGCGACTTAGGTCATAGTCTTTAGTAAGGAGTAATATAGATTTCTTCACATGCGGATAACTGCGACTTAGATCGCAGTCTTTAGTAAGGTATAATATAGATTTATTCACATACTGATTACTGCGACTTTGGTCGCAGTCTTCAATAAGGAGTATTATAGATTTCATGCCGTATGTGAAATCTTTATTTTATTTACTGCGACTTAGGTCGCAGTCTTTAGTAAGAAGTAATATAGATTTCTTCTCATACGGATAACTGCGACCTTGGTCGCAACAGCTGATAAGAAGTAAATTGTTTTCATCTCTTATGCGACCTTGGTCGCATTTATATAACTTATATTTTAGAATACTGTAATACCCCATTCCCGGAATACGTACTTAGTTGCGTGTTCAGTTTTTCGATCGTATTTTTCGGTTTACTTCCTGTATTTGATTAAGACAGTGCGACCAAAGACTCCGACTAAGCAACTGTTGCGGTGACGTGTCACATCGTCGCAGTGTTGTTGTTGATTAAGACTAAAAACCAGCAATAGCGACCAAGATTGGAGATTATTTTTTTAAGACTGCGGCCATCAACTGCGACCAAAGTCGCAGTGTTGTTGTTGATTATTTATAAAGACCACCAACTGCGACCAAGGTCGCAGTGATTTTGTTGATTAAGAGTAAAGAACAGCAACTGCGACCAAGGTCGCTGTGTATTTTATTAAGACTAAACAGCAACAACTGCGATCAAGGTCGCAGTTTATTTTATTAAGACTACGGTCAGAAACTGCGACCAAGGTAGCAGTGTTGTTGTTGAGTAACACTAAAGTCCAGCAACTGCTACCAAGGTCGCAGTGTATTTATTAAGTCTGCGACCAGCAACTGCAACCAATGTCGCAACCTTTCATTTTAAAAATTTTTAAGGGTGAAGTAATATAATTATTAACTGCGACCAAGGTCGCAGTGTTGTTAAGGATAAAGATGGTCGCAGTGTACATTGTTCAATGCGACCAAGGTCGCAGTGTTGTTGTTGATAAAGATGGCCAGCAACTGCAGTCTTAGGTCGCTTTACATGGACTGCGACCTTGGTCGCAGTACGTTAAGTAAGTGTTTTCCTTTAGATTAACATGCATAGCGACCAAGGTCGCCGTGTTCTTGTTTTATTAAGTGTTATTTTGTATTAAGTCATTTTTTTGAATGTAAATGAAAAATGAAAAGTTGTCTGTTGTCTGATGCGACTTGGACCGACTCCGTGAGACGCGACCTGTCATAAAGATTTTATGAGATCTTTTTAACGTCAAGTCTACGTTGATGAACCCGCACCATTCGCAGTTTCCCGAAGCTGTTATTATGGGCTGCCCATAAATAGGGCTCACCCTCTCCCTTTAACAGCCCATAATTAGACTGTGTTCATTTGAGAGCAATTGCTCTGAGAATTTCCGCCTTCTTCAGAGTCTCTAACAGGGGCCTGCCTCCATGGATGAAGATGACCCTATGCACGAAGAAGACCCAGAGCTTGATTGTCCTTTTTCAGGTTCGCTGGGCCTGTGGGAGAATATTTTGGCCGGTGAACTTGATCGATATTCGTCCACAAGGGAAGAAGTCATGGTCCTCGACGTCCACAGTTTTTTAGTACACGTAGACGTCAATAACACCACTGCTCTTATTCAACAAGGGCTCTTTTGATGTTTAGTCTTCTTGGTTCTTTTGATGTTTAGTCTTCTTTGTACTGCTATATTGTAACACTCAATCTTATTGTATAAGAGATCGTTTTGTATCATTTTTACATGCCTGGAGATAAATGCCTGGACATAAATAAAAAGACCTCAATAACAACACTGCTCTTAGTCAACAATGGCTCTTTTTGATGTTTAGTTTTCTTTCTACTGCTATATTGTAACACTCAATCTTATTGTATAAGAGATCGTTTTTTTTATCATTTTCACATGCCCGGAGATAAATGCGTGAAAATAAATAAAAAACATATTTGTTTTTTAATAAACTACGACCTTTGGTCGCAGTCATGCATTGCAAACAAAACAACTTGGACCAGAGACCACACTGCGACCAAGGTCGCATAAGACTACAGTGCAAACAGAAACAACTGCGACCAGGGTCGACATTGCGACCAAAAAACTGTGACCAAGGTTGCAGATTATTTTTTTAAGACTGCGTTCATCAACTGCGACCAAAGTCGCAGTGTTGTTGATTATTTATAACTACCACCAACTGCGACCAAGGTCGACATTTCAGTGATGTTGTTGATTAAGAGTAAAGATCAGCAACTGCGACCAAGTTCGCTGTGTATTTTATTACGACTAAATACCAACAACTGCGATCAAGGTCGCAGTTTATATTATAAAGACTACGGTCAGAAACTGCGACCAAGGTAGCAGTGTTGTTGATTAAGATTAAAGACCAGCGACTGCGACCTTGGTCGCATTGTATTTATTAAGTCTGCGTCCATGGTCGCAGTATTTCAACCAAAACATAGTAGTAAAAAATGTAATTCACACAAATAACTTTAGAAAACAGATTTATATATATTTAAAAAGAAAAACAAAATACAATTTTTTAACTTCTAATCGTCGTCATCACCATAGTAATCAGATTCGTCGTCAAGAGTCATGCTTTCGTCTTCTGTATCGCTTTCGTCTTCTGTCTCTTCCTCCTCTTCAGGTACAGTCTCATCGTCGCTTTCTTCCTCTTCATGTTTGTGTTTTGGTTCATCAATGAACTCCCAGAAAGGGTCGTCTGTATCAAGCTCAGATTCTGACCCATAGCGAGACATTGTTTCAGAACTAAACATAAAATCATCATTTGATGATTGGCTTCTTTCCGGTGAAGACGGTGGTGATGGTGAAGACATTTTTTGAATGTATTTTCGGAACAGTGAGAGTAACGAGTTTGAGCAAAAAATAACTTAGTATGTTTTTAATCCTTTGCTCATGACCCTTTATATGTATTTAATCCCAGAATTTCAAAAGGTTTAAGCTCTCGGACCACGTGAATATCTCTCAAATATATTTTCTATCTTTTCCCAAAAATTGTATACTTCCTAGGTGACTGTTCAGTTATCCAAAACAGTTTAAAAGTTAATACACTATAACTTTAAATTACTTTGAACTCCAAAACAATACATTATTGCGACCAAAGTCGCATTGGGAACTGATAAATGATTAACTGCGACCATAAATTGCATCCGTAGTAGGGTTGCGACTATGGTCGCAGTGTTTAAGAGCAGCAGTCGCAGTTTGGATATTTAATTAAAAGAGCTTATAAGTTAATATAGTGAGAAAGAGACCTTACAAAAAAAATAGAATTAAAAGCTTTTAAAAGAAGACAAAATATAATTGAATATCAGAAGATCAGGAAATCCTAATCCTCGTCATTATCACCATCATAAGCAGATTCATCGTCTTCATTCTTCTGCTCTTCCTCTTCATCACTTATTTCCTCATCATCTTGAGGTTTTTTGTTTCACCGATGAACTCCCAGAATGGATCGTCTCTATCAAGCTCTTCGTCTGACCCGTTGCTAGGAAGCGAGCCTACAGCATCAGAGGACATGCTTTCATCAAGCATGTCTCCGTCAAGTGGCAGAGGAATAATGTCTTCTTCACTAACGCACATGAAAAATTCATTATCATCATGAATAGGAGGATCAGTTAATACATTATTTGATGTAGTGAGATAGTCAAAAGGAGTGAAGTCCAGACTGGTATCAGATTCACTAGAATATCCTAAAGACAAAGGACCGGTGGGGGATTGATTGAAGTTGAATTCTGAGAGAGAGAGGAGACGGCTGGAGAGAGGAAGACACGGCTAGAAAGAAGGGAGGAGAGAGAAAGAAGAGAGAAAGAAGAAAGAAAGAGAGCAACAAGAGAGGGAAAGACAGTAAGAGATGGGAGAGCAGGAAAGAGAGATAAGAGGGAGAGAGATCCAAACTAGAACAAGGAGAGAAAAGGAAGATAAAAAAGGGGGAAAGGGAAGGAGAGAAGAGGAGAGAGCTTGCCTGGCGGCCGACAAAGAGAGGGGCGGCCCAGCCGGAGGGGCCCCGACGGGTGGTGGTGGTAAGGGTGGTGTTGGTGGGTAGTAGTGATGATGAAATTGGTGGTGGAAATGGTGGTTTGGGGTGGTGGAGTGGGTGTTGGTGGAGATATGGGTGGTGGGAGGAGGTGGTAGAAGTGATCGAGGTTGCGATGATGGTGGATTGGGTGGTAGGTGGTGGTGGATGGGTGGAGCTTGGTGGAGTTGGAAGAGATGGAGGGAGATGGGGGTGTTTGAAGTGGTGGCGGTGGTGTGGGGATGGCCGGGTGGAGGTGGTGCCGAAGAGGGCGCCGACCATGAGGGGGTCATTGGCCGGAAGTCGGAGGAGAGGGGGCCACCGGATCTAGGGGAAGGGGGAAAAGAGGAAGAATAGGGAGAGTATAAGAGACAAAGGGGAATTGAAGAGAGAGAGAGAGAGAGAGATGGTGGAGAGAGAAATTGTGAGGGGGAGAGGGAAGGTTGTCGCCATTTGGAGGGAAGAGAAAAGAAGAGAAGAAAATGGAGAATAAAAGAGAGAAAAGGGAAGAAAAATGAAGAAAGAGGAGGAGTTGTGTAGAAAATGGGAGAAGAAAAAGAAAAGGAAAAGGAAAAAGGAAAAGTAAAGAAAAAGCGAAAAGGAAAAGTAAAGAAAGGAAAAGAAAAAAGGAAAAGGAAAGAAAAAGAAAGGAAAAGGAGAAAATACCCGGGCCAAATTCTGGACTCAGGAAAAATATAAATATTATTTTATTTGGTTAATTCTTTTACTAATTCAGAAAAAAATCTCCAAAAAATTCTTAAAATAGAAAATATTACCCTGAGAAATAATGTGAAATCAAATTCAAGAAATTCAAACCATTTGTAAATTAAAAATTTTGGAATCGATCGGCGACGACACCGAATTTAGGAGATTTTGCAAAAAAAAAATCAGAAAAAATCCAGAAAATTCTGAAAATTCACATCATTGAAAATTAATATCTGAAACAGGTCCAGTCCAACAACCAGGAAGGTCAAATCTAAAATACAAAATTAAATATGGAAAAAATAAGAACTTACAAGCGAAAAATCGGGCCACGTATCCTGGAACATATTTCGAGAACGAGGATTTCATTCTGCCTATCTCACAAAAAATTTCGTCCTCAAAATTTCGATAAGGAGGGAGACAAACATAGAAGAGATAAGATCAGCATGGTAATAGGGAGGTGAACACGGAAAAATAGGGTGGATGTTAGCAGTACGACAGAGTGGATATAATATGGAAAATTATCAACTCAAGATATGATAAAATGTAGAGGATGGTTACGGGTGACACCTTCAGGGTTCTTGTTCCGAGTATGGGACACCACTTTCGGTTTCAACTTCATCTGATACCCCAACTTCTTCTGTTGACAAATTATATGCTTGCCTCCTTCTGTCATCTACTTTAACTCTTGGTCCTTTTGTATCTGATTGAAGGCATACTGCTAGGGAGAGAGAGAGAGGAGTGCTCCTACCAACGAGTCCCGGTCCCCTCTCACCGGTGGTGCTAGAAGTGTCGGTGGTTTGGACACAATATTTCATGTCCCCTGAACGGACAGTTTCTCTTTAAATGATTTATGGACCCATATACTAAACATAGTCCTTCTGCCTTCTAACAATCAGATTGTGAATGTCCGTGATTCCAGCAATACTCGGATGCTATCTGTTGAGTCAGAGTTTGGGGAGATTGTATGGTTAGCGAGGCACCAACAGGCCTGAGCAAGTCTTCACTTTCTATCAATGGAGAAAGCCTCTTCACCAACTTCTTCTGCATCTTATCCTAATTCTTCTTCTCCAGTCCTCTTTCTACCTCACAAGCGACGGTGAGGACCTGAGAATACGTCTTGAACTGTAGGCGTATAAGAAACATTTGGATACTCATTTTCAAGCCTTGCTGAAATCTACTTACTCGGTTCTCCTCGTCGGCTACCATGCATGGTGCGAACCGACTAAGTCTTAAAAATTCTACAGCTTATTCGTCTATAGTTCGATCCTTCTGTTGGATCCCGATAAATTGTTCTTCCATCTCATTCTGTGCTGTCTTAGGAAGAATCTCTTGTAGAAACTCTTCGAGAACTGGTCCCAAGTAATAGGCTTCTCCAGTCTTACTTTCTCTGCCAACCAGCAAGTTTTGCCCATATCTCTTAGTTATATTTTAGCCACTTTCATCTGGTTCTCATCGGGGATCCGGGCTGCTTTTATACGATCCTTTGTATCGATCAACCATTGTTCTGTATCTAACGGCTTCTCGGTACCAGAAAATATAGCCGGCTGCAACCTTTTGAATTCGGGATGTTCCTGGTCTCTGTTCAAGGGGTGCTGTCAATAAACCCTGCTGTAAAATCTCTATTTGCTTCTATTAGTTTTCCATCGTATTCTGTAGAAATCTCATCAGATCATCATTTCCTCCACTAGGACCATCCTGAGAATAGGCAGAAACGTCACAATTTTCATGTCTTCCATGCTTGAGTTGGTTTAAGAGATGACAGGAAACTGAAAAGTGAGATAACAGAAGGGTTTCAGGATTCAAGGGAAGAATTATCAAAAAGAAAATAGATAACTTTGTACTTGCAGTTGTAATGTATAGTCATGATTGATGCACTTCAGTTGCAAATTAATCTCACATTAATCTACCGACTAGTTGTATTGAAGGTGGGAGAGCCTAAGCCCTGATACCAACTTGTAATGGTCCGATACGGATACAGAGACACTACTATGATGCACATATGCAGGGCAGAAATACCCTCACATACGTACGCTAAGCATCAGTATAGACAAGAATCAGATTACGGAAGCACAGTGGTAATAGACATTCCAACAATAATAGTGTTCGCCCAAAGGTCCTTCACCCTTATTTTGATGGTGATTAACTCATGTAGTTATAGTACTAATGATCTTATGCTTATTTAGTTTCAGATATTTGATCAAGATCTTAGTCGGTGTTTAGCTTCAACGAAAGATTCGAAGTCAAGTTTTGAAACTAGCACGTGTTGATTCTACAGCTCGCGCATCATGATCGCATCAAGTACTCAAGAGGAGTCTAACTCTTTGGATCAAGGTTTGGACCAAATCAAAAAGAAGAAGATTTTTAAGAGAATATTTTCAAAACTTGAGTCAAGTTTGTAAGTGTTAAGATTTTATTTTTAGATAAAATATAAAAGACAGACTAGTTGTGAATTACTCAAGCTCACAAGCTCACACACACACACACACACAATTTATATAATGTTTTCATAAGAATAATTTTAATTTTAGAAAATACCGTTTTGATTTTGAGCTTCAAAGAAGATATCTTTATGTTTCATGAATATAGTTCATCAAAATAAGTTTATATGTGCTTTGGATTTCATCCATACACATTTATGGTTCAAATGTTTAAAAAAACTTATTTGATGTTTCTATAACATGTGTTTAAGTTTTGCATTTATCAAAACTTTGTTTAGAGCTTATTATCAAAAATATAGATATTTCATATTATATGTGTATTAGATCATATCCATACACACTATGCTTCAAATGAGTTTTATATATCTTATTTTTATATTTAGACAAGTTTTGAAAAAAATCGATTTTTCATTTAAAAGTTTAATTTTGAAAAATACCGATTTTTGTTTAAAGCTTAATATCTATATTACAAAAATGATTCAAATAGTTTGTAATATGTGTTGAATTTTGGTTACACATATTTGTTCTTCAAATATGTTCATAAACCTATTTTTTGTGGATTTTATGTAATTTTATGGGATTTTATAGGATTTTATAAGACCAAGTTTTAATCCCTTTTTATCTCTGACCTAGCCCTCTGGCGGTGAGCCAGAAGTCGGTCGACCGAGCGGTCGACCGATGTGCATAGAACGTGCACACAGCCTTGACGTGATTCTTCTGTGTGTGTGTGTGCAGAGAGCATGTTATTTGTTTACACCACGGTTTAAAATTTTGAATGAGCATCAACTCATGTTTTAGTATCTATATTGGCAATATTACCACTGATATCAACTGATATTATGGATCGACATTGTATCCGGTACCTGAGAACCCGATACAATGTTGCCAATATATGTCGGAACGGGTCTATGGTTGAAACCATGGTTCTCACACATGACTCCTCATCTTCTGAAAGAGTACTTGCTTTAAAGCAACTCTTTTAAAATTTCACATATGGAATTTTCAGGAGATAAAGAAAAAAGTGCAGTCAGATTATCGGCATCATGTTTCTCTCCTTGTCCAGCCAATGCTTCAGCTAATTTGATATCCATCTTGTGTCATTTATTTTAACTGGCAGTTGCAACTGTTTCCCTCAAGCTTTGGCTTATTCATCTATTTATAAATATAGCAACAAACATAACCCATTCTTCAAAATTGTTGAAAATATATACTGTGGAGGATGTTTTGCCTCGTATGTGGGGGCTTCGCGCACTATGATACTGAACAGCGGAAACAGTCTTTGAAAACTGGTGCAAAGCCTAATGGATTTGTTCAGTAACAGTTTATTTCATATGTTTTTGCATTCTTATATGTAGACTGAAACAAATTTTGTTATCTTGAATAAAAGCTGAGAAAATTTTGCCGTGAGAGTTCCTTTCTATTTTGGATATTTTTCTAGCACTGACAGTTTGTTCTGCACTTTATATTATTTCTCTCTATCTGGCTCACGAACAAATTACATGATTCTGAGTTGACAAAGTAAATTATAAATCCTTTAGAAGAAGTATTTGTTCTGAGCTAAAAGTGCCCAATTAGTAAAATTCTACATGTTCTAGCGGTTTGATGCGTTGGAATTGTACATTGTCTGGTCATGTAATTTGAGAATTTGTGTGGTCGTTTATATATTGAGAAATAGCTTGAAAAAAAAAAAAAATCTTGGTGGAAAGTGTTGTGCAAAAATTTGGCTCTGTGAATTACAACGAAGCACTGGCACCCAATTGGATTGAGCTATATTGATTTTGTTGTAATTCTGCATAGCAGTAATTTTTTGGGGTTATATTTGAAAGTTCGATAAATAACTAAGTAGGCAAGAGTTGATCACAGAGGAAGAAAGACGATAATTGATCACAGAGGAAGAAAGACGATAATTGATCGTGATTGCAAAAATTGAGGTTCTTTATTTTTTGTTGAAGTTGCAGTCTAAATGTCTAATCACTTAATAAATTTTCTTCTCTATATATCAATCAGAATAGTTTTGATGAAATTCTTTTTGCTCACTGCCTTTTTGCTCACCGTCCCTCACCAGCGACGGCGAGCCATCCATCTGAGCAAAAAACAGAACAAAAAATCACAAAGTTTTGAATGGGCATGTCTTATTTTTGTTATTATCTTTCTCATCTCATACGTGTACTACTGAATGCTCTAATTCAATAGACACGATGACACGATGCCCGTACTAACAATAGTCAACAAAATGTGTACGTTGTTATCTTAAATCCTCAAGAGTTTGCACGTATCAATGAACCAGTTATCATATCTTTCTCTTTCTTGTGGATAGCAGAAGGCTTGTTTAGAATTTCGCTGTTATTAACTTTATTAGTTTGACGCAATCTTTGCGCTAGCGTGCCCGCAGAACTTGACACATCGTCTTTCACCGCACAATCTATAAATTCCTTCAGAATCCACTGGGACTTTTTTTTGAATATTATAACCCCATGCGTACGTTGTGAGTCAGCTTTTATCATGAACCACTAGTTTGAGTCCCAGTGAATCGAACCATTATATAATACACGTGTTAAAGTTTAATCTCTTCACCCACTATGAATATAAAGAGATTTAAATCCGTGAGGGGAGTATATTGCTGCTTGAGCAAATGTTCAATTGGCTCACAGTGACTGCGTGCAGAGTGCATGATTTTGAGATGTCAGTTCAGTGAATAACTTTACTTAGTGGCGAAGAAAAAGGGTCATGGAGGCACAAGAAGACACAGAGATGCCAATTAAAAACAAAATTGGTCATGAAGCAGAGGATGCAGCCACCAGCATACTCTGTTTATTTTAATTAAATACCCTTTGAGAACTTCCAAAACTGAGAGGGCAAACAGCCTACGCACTGCTCTATCAAATGGCTCTTTTATTTTAATTAAATATCTGTCTCTTTATTTTTCTAAAAAGCTTATTTATGAAAAATTATCTCAAAAATTATCTCTCTTATATTTAACCTTTTACTATTTTTGTGCGTAGTTAACACATCGCACTATCTTAATCTTTTCTTCTATTTTCAAATGCCACTTACAAAAATTAAAATCCTCAAACACGTCCTGCATCTTTCACTTCTTAAATTATAAATAGGAACCTTATAGCAACAAAAAATAAACGGTGACAGTCATGAAAGTAATAAGGTTACCAGTCTCCTGTAAGCGGTCTAGTGGCTCACCTTGGGTTACAGAGCTTCGTTCCTTACGGTGGTCACGAGATTGAGCTCACACTTTGTGGACATATATATATATATATATATATATATATATATATATATATATATATATATATATATATATATTTATTTATTTATTTATTTCTAATTACCATGACTGCTAGACTGCTAGTTTGCTCCCCACATATTATCAATTCGACTCCCAATGTGATGGTTTTCTAGCCAAAAAAAACGGTTGTCACTAAGTGGAGATGGCGGTGGCGATGATGATGGACAAGGCGATGGTTTGGTTTGTGGTTGTGGGTGGGGGTTGTTTTTTTTTTTTTTTTTTTTTTTTGGGGGGGGGGGGGGGGGGGGGGGGGGGTGGGGTAGAGGGAGACACAGAGGGGTTGGGCTCTGTGTGTGTGTGTGTGGGTTGGGGGTTGCGTGCGTGGTGGGTGGTGGGTGGTGGGGGGTGGGGGGGAGTGGGGGACAATGGTACTGGTGGAGGGATGAAAACTAAAAGCACAAGTAACATGCAAGAATGTTTTAAGCTAATAATTAGGCTATAGAAAAAAATTATAAATAACATAATGATCTTAATTGTTATCTATTTTTAAAGACTAGAAATCATAGTACGTCATTGCCTTCTTTTATTCTTATCCAAGAAGAACAAACTTTCCATCCAAACTTGAGGTATATACATCAAAATTTTCTAGGATAAAAATGAATCGAAATTATTTTACAACACTTAGTTTAACCAGATTTCTATATTGTGCTGAAAAAATTGGGGCATGAATTATAGGGTAAAATTGGGATAATGCTTATTATACTACTAATTTTATATTATATTATACTACTATTACACCGACATGTGAGGCTTATCCTCATGAATCGCTAGCATGGCCCAGTTGTCAATATAATAGTAGTACAATTTAATTCAATATTAATAATACAATTAGCATTACTCAAAAAGAGTTGTTAGGTAACCTTGTGAACCGAAAATAAAGAGGACAAATTAATGGACTTGATATTATCACTTTAATTTTCTTGAGTTTTACTCTCTACTTCTACGACTTGGATAAATAGAGAGAGTTTGGACAGTAAAGAGTAAGAGTGACATCAATCAAACTGTCAATAACGGACCCTGATCTCTGCTGTGTTTTTAGACAGAAGGATGAGGTACAACCCACTTGTTTCATTGATGATAACACAATGAGATGATAAAACTACATAAAAGTGTGGGAAGGCTGCTGCTTACTACAAATAAACATCAAGCACACAAAACTAGAAACCCAATGTAAGGTAATCTCAAGGTCAAGGAGTTGCTCATTGCCAAGGGAAATGAAGGCTCAAGACAAGTAAACCTCTCAGGTCTCGACATCATTCATCATCGAGCTTCTTGAGTTGATCTCATGCTGTCGACTTATGCCTTTACATCATCATCACATCCAAGCCTCGTTTTTGTCTAGCTTAGTATCCTCATTGCTTGATCAAAGCTCACATTATCGGATCTGATTTCGTCATGACTGGATCAGGCTTCTCATGGCTAGAATCAAGTTCCATTTTGTCATATTAGGTTTTTTTCACGGGCATATTTAGGTTAGAATCAAGTTCTTCATGACTGGAGTCACTTTGGCCTCATCAATTTGGCTTCTAATGGCTGGAGTCGAGTTTCACATGGGCATATTTTTCTTCTCTAGCCAGAATCAAGTTCCATATGGCCAGATCAAGACTCTCCCAGGGCCATAGTTTTTTTTTTTTTTTTTACCGGCTGGAACAATTTTGTATTTTTATATCTTTATTTTCTTCATTTTTGAAGATTGTTTTGTTAAGTATTTATTAATGAAATGCCTGAGAGTTTTCTTGACCTCACGGTCTTTTTCGCAAAAAAATAAATAAATAAGACTCTTCTCAGGGCCAAATCCTGCTTTCCATGCCCGAGTTGAGTTTCACTTGAGCGACTTCTCTTTTCATGAGCGAAGCAAGCACCTATTGTCTTATTCAACCTCCTCATGGTTGTATCTTAGCTTCTTATACTTGGAGTCAGCTCTCTCTCTCTCAAAACACGGGCTTCTGTTTTTCCCGAGGTAAGAAGAGTTGGCAAAATTCCTTTTATATTTGGTAACTAAAGCAGTACGACTACTAATCAAAAGATCTAAAGCAAAACAATTAGGATTATTTGCTTACAAAGTTGACTATAGATAAACTTTCTTTTCCGAAGAAAAGTGGAATCTGACCACTTTTTGTTGAAAAGAAAATAGTCAACAGTATAAATAAGTTGCGTGAAGGCATCACCCAAAACCACCCGATAGGATATCAATGAATATGAAAGAGATACCAAAGGTGGCAACCTACCTCAAGATAAAGCTCTCCAAAAACACCAGAGACAAAAGTCAATAGCTTTAGCGAACAAAATATGGTGACCCAAAGAGTAGTCAGAACTCTAAATACTCATCCTTTGCTGGTAACATTGGTGAAATATAAGCTTCTTGTCGCGAGATTGGGGGTAGCATGATCCCTAAACTGAAGAATTTCGGTTCACGTATGAGAGCCACACATATTATAAGAGAGCCAATCTCGCGTTGACACATGAATAGGATGTGAGAAGAGATTCAAAGACTTTAAAATTTTGTAACTCTAAAAACTCAACATCTTATTTATATGTCAACACAGAATTAACCTTTTTATATTATATGTCAACACAGAATTAACCTTTTTATAATATGTGTGCATGGCTCATATAAATGAACCGAATCAAAATTGAAAGACTGTTTTCAAAAAGGTCACCACTTCAAAATATACATCCAACATTATTAGATGAACTTTTTCCTTATGGGAGCGCTCGAAGGAACTAACCTGCTCTCTTTTTTCTTATCTGAAGAGAGTTGTAGGCGAGACGTATCCTTTTCAGAAAAGGCAAAAAATAAAGATACAAAGCATGAAACATGGAATAAAAAGGCCCTCTAAAATTTGACATTATACAACACTATGCATGAAAAAAACTTCCATAATGCGGTAAGAAGGAATCAGACAAAGTTCATCCTGTGATCATAGGTGCCCAGTACCAGGAGCGCTAAACTGCGAACAGTGAGTACTTCTTGCTCACATGTCCTTTTATTTCAAGCCTCCGGTGCGTGTGAAACAAACACAGCTGCTTGCAGTCAATCATGATTAGGATGAAAAACATCTCTCCTATTTATCTCCTCGTGTGTTTCACACAGTATCACTCTAGGTAACTGCAGTAAAGATCCATGGATCAGCTTCTATCTTCTGAACCAAACAGAGGTCAAGCGAACCCAGTCGGGGAAGTTACAGGTCATCTAACAATGAGAGCAGGGAAAGCTCCTTCGCATGAGGATTAGGATAGTCTTTTGTGCGATGTGCGCCGTTCATCACAGCTGATGGATGGCTCGATGTGAAGAGAGTTTTTTTTTTTTAATTTTTTTATGGAAGGCTCCTTCACCCACGAAGAAGCTAACCCGAACCCCCAATATCCGCGCGAAGACACGTGTTGCTTGTGCTCCTGGAGAACGACACGTGCCCAGAGCGCCGCCCACCTCAACCCAGCTCTAACCCAATAGGAGTCAAAAAAAGAGATCCTCACCGCTTTTGCTTCTTTCCTCCTTTGCGCTCCCTTTGCTCAAATCCTCACCCCGCCACCGACTCTCACCCACAATATATAATGTTTCTCCTCCTCTTCCTCGCTGATTCTCACTCACTCTCAAGCTCAGCTCATCATTCAACAAGGCCCACAGAAGAGGATGGGTCTTGGATCAAACACCCAGCAGCAGCAGCAAGCGAGTCTCCGAGTGCAGGAGGCCATAGCTCTGCACCACAGCAACAACTACCTACAGGGGCAGTGCGGCTCAATGCACGTGCAGCACATTGCGGCACCCGTCCCCGTTGCCTGGTCCCTCGTCCGCCGCTTCGACCGCCCCCAGTCCTACAAGAACTTCATCAAGTCCTGCCGCCTTGTTGCCGGCACTGGCGGGGTCGGCAGCGTCAGGGAGGTCCAGGTCATCTCCGGGCTGCCGGCCGACAACAGCGAGGAGCGGCTTGACGTGCTGGACGAGGAGATGCTCGTGCTGAGCTTCTCGGTCATCGGAGGGGACCACCGGCTGAAGAACTACCGGTCGACGACCACGGTGCACGAGGGGGAAGGCGGAAGGGGGGCGATCGTGGTGGAGTCGTATGTGGTGGACGTGCCAGCCGGGAACACCATGGAGGAGA
Source organism: Agave tequilana (assembly GCA_038442645.1). Taxonomy (NCBI): domain Eukaryota; kingdom Viridiplantae; phylum Streptophyta; class Magnoliopsida; order Asparagales; family Asparagaceae; genus Agave; species Agave tequilana. The sequence goes on along the minus strand of JAVJIF010014122.1, from coordinate 816 downwards.
CCTGCATCTTCACGGACACCATTGTGAGATGCAACCTCAAGTCGCTGGCCGACGTCGCCGAGAGGAGGACCCGGTAGCCTGCATCTCGTGGGTGAGACTGAGAGTGTGAAACGTACTGCTTAGTATAGGTAGGAGGATAAGTGAGCAATCTACTGTTTGGCAAAAGATAAGGAAAAGCAACGCGCGCGCGTGTGTGTGTGGTGTGTGTGTGTGTGTGTGTGTGTGGTGCTTAGAACTGAAATAATATGACGTTTATGGACGTTTCCTAGTCACAACAACAAAATTAGTTTCTTATCCCCGAGAGAAACAATAGTTTCAAGAAGAATATATCATAACTCAAGTGAAGGAAAGGTAAAATGTATTTGTAGTTAATGCCTATGCCTCCACACTTTGAGAGCACAGTGGTACAAAAAGTGATGTTCGATTACTCTCCAAAAGTGATGTTAGATTATGGACTGTCCTAGATCTAAGACTTGGCAACAGCTTTGTCGCCTTTGTTCAGAAATGTATGCAACCGCTAAGCTAACACAAAAAATTGCATCAATTAAATAAATTCTGAAGCATTAATAAAGAATTATGACTTTTAATGGTTATCCATGCTGATGTACTTTGGTACGAAGATATAGTTACTAAGTTATGAGCTGTTGCCGAGTCTTAAATTGGGACTCTCTCTTTGAAACTATTACTAGCAAGAGGGTTTGGGTATCATTGGATTGAATAGATTAAAACCTGTTTAGCAAGAGGGTTTGGATATCGTTGGATTGAATAAATTAAAACTGTTTGCTATCTGCGATTCCATCGTTGTTAACACGGGGC